>JAOTRS010000035.1:6970278-6990874 GCA_028565755.1 Dinotopterus cunningtoni
TCCAATAATGAAGACAAACAGCTATAAAGTTTAAGAAATGCATTTATCATGTTCTCAGAGTAAAAAAATCTCTGTTTTGTTAGTGTCATCTTGCACACTCCAGCCATTTCCAAACGCTCTAATCACCTTGCACTGGCTGAGTGTCCTGATCTCCTTAATCCTATCAGAGCTATCGGCTGAGGTGGCGGTTTTCTAACGGCTAGGGGATCATCGCCACCTTAATGCCGCCAACGTGCACACACACACTTACCGTTACTGATACAAATCTCTAGTGAAGCCTCATAGTCAGCCTCGGGCTAATCCACGAGACTCTATAAATACACACTTTATAATGCTTTAAGTCCATTCAGGTGAGCTAGTTGGGCTCATCGATGGGTCTACGGCAATAAGGACAGCAGTTGTGCTGGAGGACCAGTAGTTCATAGTCCTCACTGTGGAACATCTGTTGGACGTCCAGAGGAAGGGTGGAATCAGGATGAAGCACAAGGAAGAAAATGAATAACATTAGCAACAGGATTATTGTGAGAGGCACAATGAAAGAAAGCAATTGAGAGAGATCAGATAGCATGATCTTATTGGCTTAATGCTGACTGGGTCCCATGGTATGAATTAAAGAAACACGCAAACACAGTGTGTGTGTACCTGGAAGCAAGAGGGACACATGGTAATGCTGACATCGGGCAACAGAGAGCGGTAGTACTGCCAGCGCAGAGGCTTGGGCCAGCGCTTTATCAAAACATCTCTTCTAGACATGGAGCTTAAAACTGCGTGACTGACCACGACTGGAACAAACTCACTGCCCCCCTGCTGTAAAACACACACAGTCTGATGTCAGGCAGGGACACTTACTGTAACTGTACAGTACGTGAATACAATATTTTGATACCAAAGAGACACAAATACAGATATGAATAGATTTTTTTGTTGTCATTTTTTAAGAAAGCTTTCCAGAAAGGTTGACAGGACATCTAGTTGAAAATTAAGGTGTGCGTTGGGAATTATGAATGAATATGAAGGTGCGGCGTTGCATGACACATTTAGACGGTTTGTATATTCATCTTCAGTAACTGCCTGGTCAGGGTGGTTTAAATGAAGCAAGTCGCTTGTATATTTTAGGAAATAGCATTAACAGGCAGGTACAAATAATAATAATAATAATAATAATAATAATAATCACTTGAGTGATGTAGCTGAGGCTGAAGAACTACCATTTTCAGACAAGAAAGAAAAGCAAAAGACAGAAGAAGAGAAGGAGAGAGGAACCCTTTCCAGTTTACTTTGCACCCAGATCACCATTAAATCCCAATACAGATAGAGGTATAACCATTTGGAGCACTATCCTAAAACAGATACTGGCATTGCATTTTATCACTATCGTGAAGAAAGCTGTTCTTTATACCTTATTAAGAGCATACGCCAAGTGTAAATTGAATGTAGGTTTTATACACCTCCCTCTCCCTCTCTCTTTCAGCCAAGCTGTAAATCCTTTTTCTCACCTCGAAACTTAGTTTTGCCATAAAGGGATCTTCTTCAGGATGTTCGACATCATCATCCAGCCTTAGCGACTGACAATCTGGAACAAACACACAGTTAAGGAGAGCTACACATACATGCATACACACACACACACGCACGCACACACACGTTTTTCGTTTGCCATCTGTTTTGTAATTTCAAACGCTTTGACACATTGTCCTAAAACTGCTCTGCTTCACACTGGTATATTCTCTTTTTTATGTGCTTTCCTTTATATGTGTTTCAACACATTGTTCGTTAAGTCCGAAGCTTCTACGGTAAAAGCAAGCAAAGTAAATTTAATGTAAATAGCATGGTGTAATAAGGCATTGCAATTATTGTGACGTTCTATCACTATAGTATTTGTGGTTTATTTAAAAGTCTAATTAGTAAAACTTTAGTTATAATGCCCCTCTGGTGAAATACAAGAGTAACGCTGGTCACATTACGTTATTGTAATTGAGTCGAATGTCACATTCGATGTCCTTCATTCTTCTTAGGCAAGGGTACATAAGCAGAGCTTATCCAGGCCCATGGATCGTAATTCACTTAGCTATAACCACACTGCTACGCCCTCCTGCATACTACTTATTCAAATTCCCTGTTGCCACACAAACACGACGTGTACGTGAGTGTGTGTAGTAAAAGGATACCGCCTCCGTTCATCTCCTGCCAGCGGGTTGTCTTTTTGTCTGCTCGAGGAACTTCCAGGTCAATCAGAGATACTGCTTCCTCATCTGTGATCCCATCCTCTAGATAAAACTCCACTAGGGGAAGGACTTCTAAACACACACACACACACACACACACATGCAAATGCAATTATACTTAGTGTCTACTCAAAGACTCAAATCCTATTTCATAAAGATTAAAAGGGATAAATCGATCCATTTAAATATTAAACATTTTGGGGAAGGCCCTTTTCTGTGATTGACAGCCATGCTGCCCACTCACCGTAAGAGGAGGCGGAGTAAATGAACGGTTGTCTGCAGTTGACGCAAACATTGCCCTGGTTGTTCAGCAGGGGGTTGTGGGTGGAACAGCGGTAACACATTGGGATTAAATCCTGAAAAATCAACACAAGTTAACATAAACAAGACAAGAAATATATATATATTTACACCAATCAGCCATTACATTAAGAACACCAAACATTAGCACATTAATATTGATTATTAAATTTCAAAATTGATTATCAAATTTTTTTTTTTTTTTTATAATCCCAATCCAATTGATCACTCATGGGTTGCACTGGATAAAAAGGTCAGATACATAGAAGCCCAACCCCACAACCCACATCACCCAAAGGATCTGCTGCCAGCATTCTGATGCCAGACAACACAGCAAACACATTTACATTTACTGCATCTGGCAGACATCCATATCCAGAGCCTTTATTTTATTCCATTACATATCTAAGCAGTTACGGGTTGAGAACCTTGAACAAGGGCCAAAGAGGAGCAAATTGGTGGTGGGGTTTGAACCTGGAACCTTCCAATCAGTAGTCCCAGAGATCTGGGGCAGCAGGTAGAGGGCAGTTCTGGCCCCTTGGGGCAACCACTGAGCTAGCCCTCTGCAGAGGTTAAGGGTAGCAGGCAGAGGGCAGCTCTGGCCCCTTGGGGCATGACTCCACAAGACCTCTCTTGGACTAACCACTAAGCTACCCCTACACCTTGAGGTATGAATCCACAAGACCTCTAAAGTAGGGGTACAGTAGCTCAGTGGTTAGTCCAATGCCCTAACCCTACCGAGAGGTCTTGTGGAGTCATGCTGCAAGGAGCCAAAGCTGCTCTGGCAGCACATGGGGAAAGTTACAGCTAATTGATGTATATGAAAATCAAGAATAGTGATCAGATCTATTTTCTTGACACTGACCCAATGTTAATTACAGGAGGACAGTGGTACCTTTGCACACAAACACCCCGCCTCACAAATTTGTACCTTTTCTCCTCAGCATACTAAGCAGTTTCGCCATACTACAAGCAGATCGAACCGAACGCCAGCTAAGTTGCTGTATGTCCGCGAGCCATTCAAAACTTGTTTGTTACTTAATTAAGGTTAAGTGAGGTTTAATGTCTATTTATTTCATAATTTACTTCATTTATATGTCTTTTCTAAATTTTTTGATTGTTTCTACAGTATATGAAAATATGGTGAAAATTATAGTGTCGGATATTGGTTATATTGCTAATATTTTTGGGTGGATTATCCGCATTTATATTATTATTATGGGAAAGTGAGTTTCGCAAAATACGAATTTTCACCTTAAGAACTTGCCTCCAGAACAGACTGCCATTGCATTCGTATGCCAAGGTACCACTGTATAATGCATTCTGATAGATCATAGCATATAAAATATTATGAATATTGTCTATAAGAAACACATAGCTAGAGTGCATGGGAAAATAAGAACACACACATACACACCTCACTGTCCCGGTAGGGTTTGGAGCAGACAGTAAGCGAGCTGAGTTCCATGCTCTCCTGGAATTGAGCTGGGATTTTCAGGCCCTGGAGTTTCTCAAAGGCATGCCGCGCCACCTTATAGGCCCCGAGGGCTTTACTCTGCTTAGCCAAAGCATACAGAGTGTAGCTGACCTGTCTGTCAAGGATCAAGAGACCAATCATAAAGTTTCACACACAACCAATAAATCATGCTAATGTCCAGCTTCTGGCATGCGGGTCATTCTGAATATCCATATCTGTCACGAAGGGCAATAAATGCATCTATACAAGTAATATATATTAAAAAAAGTGAATTAGCCCACCTTCTAAGAGAAGGCTGAACCACTGAAGCTTTAGGTAGAAAGGCACCAACAGAAGAGAACTAGGACATGTTTGTGGTAAAATTTATTTAAAGCTAGTCTTTTTAAAGCCTCCTTAATTTATTAATTTTACAAAATATATTTTAAGCCAGAGATTCGTCTGCATCAATAAATAAAATGGGACGATCCTTGAAACTCCCTGTCTGGGACTCTTGGCATCATCCTAACCAATTCTGATGCTACTCCGTCATGTTCTCATCTCCTTATATTTCGGTACATTCCCAATTCCTGTCACATTTACTGATGCAAACAGATGGCAAGACAAGTTTTTCTTCGTTTTTTTTTCTTTTTTAAGAAACAGACCAGCATATTTTCTAAATTGTAAAATACACTCATCGGCTACTTGAACGCCTGTACATCTGCTCTGCCTTGCAATTATCAAATCAGACAATTATGTGGCAGGGGAACAATGCATAATGTCAAGCAGATACAAGGCAAAAGCTGTAGCAAACAATCAGAATCGGGAGAAAAACATGTGATCGCAGTGATAATGACGATGGCATGAAAGTTGATGCCAGTTGAGCTTGACAGAGTACTTCAAAAACTGCTGATCTCCTGGGATTTTCATACAAAGCTGTCTCTGGAGTCGACACCGAATACTGTGAGAAACAAAAAGCATCCTCTGAGTGATTATTCAAGGTCAGAGGAGAATGGCCAGGCTGGTTACTACAGCTGATTGGAAGGCTATGATAACTTTTTAACTGTGGTGAGAAGAAAAGCATCTTTTGTTAAACCTTGAGGCCAGTGGGGGTACAAGAGCAGAAGACCATGTCAGGCTCCACTACCCTCAGCCAAGAACTGTAATCTGAGGCTACAGAAGACAGAAGCTCACCCAAACTGGACGAGTGAGGATTGGAAGACCAGCATGAGCAGGTTTTCCTCCTAAAGTGGCTGGTGGGTATATCTTCCTGCTCTGAGACTAATTGATAGGACAGTGTGAGAGTATTCCTAGTGGAGGTGTACTGTATTAGGTCCAAATCCTGCCAACTAACTAAAAGGTCATAAACCAGGAAAAAATTGACATTTCCCCTCAAAAAAAAAGATAAAAAAAAAAAAAGCAATCTGTAATTAATTTGCTGCTTGCCAATTGCATAGTGGGGGCTGGACCGTGAAGGAAGAACACACTTTTTCTTTCATCCCGCTTTTCCTCTGTAGGATTTTCTCTCAAACTGTTCATCTCATTCTCTACACTGTAAAACAGAGATCAGCTGCCATATGTTCATTCTCTCTGTGTCATGAACATCTGGTAACTCCAGAGAAAAGAGCTGGAAGTCATCAATAAAGGAGAGCGAGAGAGAAAGAGAAGGGGGCACATAGAGGATGTGCATCTGAGATAAAGACGGATTAAAAAAGGGAGGTTGCGTAAATGAGACGGAGACAAAGTGAGATGTTGAAGACAGGTCCAAATGCCAATTAAATTTAAAGTGCCAATGAAAATTGTAGATCTAAATTCATCTATTGCTTTCCCAACATGACACTTCCTTGCATTCTCTTCTTAACTTTCTCATCTTTCTCGCACTCTCTTCCCCCGTCAGTCCTATCCACAGAGAGGGTAAAAGGAAACACACTTTGTTGAAGTGTTAAATCTAAAGGTGAGAAGATTTAATATGCATTCAGTTCACGACTCAATCAAGTATCCACTCTCTCTGTCTCTCTCTCTCTCTCTCTCTCTCTCTCAGACACACACACACACACAGAAGCAGAAATGAGTAGAGTGTATTCTAAACACTTGAATATCCTTGAGTCAAGTGAGCACTTATTAAAAGGTCGGTACATGATCAAGCACCCTGCAGACTCTCAGGGTTGCTCGGTCCGTATGTGTGTTTTGATAAAGGATACACTTTGGAGATGCCCAGAGGAATATCTTTGGTCAAGTTGTGGAACAGGAATCTCGAGAGGTTGAAAAGAGTCTCTGGCATGTTTGAACTGAAGGGCTCAACCTGAAAGAATGACACACAAGATTTTAAGTGAAATGAGTCAGCCCATACTGATAAGCCAACGCATCTACTGGCAATACCAATTTCCACAGGGTTTCCACCGACTGTAATATTTAAACAGTTAAATAATGCATTCAGATTAAAACTTACAAAGTTGTGCAAGATAACCTAAAGAACCACATCTCTGTCCTGCTTACCTCTAGCCTCAGGACTAATGGCCATTTGGTTCAACTGCTTATCTAGAGCTCACTCACTCATTGTCTATACCGCTTTATCCTGTATTGAGAGTCGCAGGGGGCCTGGAGCCTATTCCAGGAGACTTGGGGCCCAAGGCGGGGTACACCCTGGACAGGGTGCCAATCCATCGCTGGGCACACACATACACACACTCACACACTCATTCACACACTATGAGCAATTTGGAAACACCAATTAGGCTGCATGTCTTTGGACTGTGGGAGGAAACGCACCAAGCATGGGGAGAACATGCAAACTCCATGCACACAGAGATGGAAATCGAACTTGGCAGGGAATCGAACCCAGACCCTGGAGGTGCGAGGCGACAGTGCTAACCACACAACACCACCATGCTCTTTTATAAAGTTATTTACTAGTTATCCACCCATAAAGGCTTGCATATAAATGTTTATCATTTTTCATTTTCTAAATCAAAAGTTGCTCAAAATATGCGGTTGAAAATATTGCCGTGTTGACCGCCATTGTAATTACGCTTATCAATATCCCGCTATGACATCCCACAGCGCTAATTGTTCACGAGAATAATAAAAATACAGCTCAGACTAAAAAACAAGCCCCGGCAATAAATGAGTTCATTCATATGTAATAAATTAGACCTGCCAAAAACAAATACATTGGACTTCTCATTAATAGGACATTGTCCATTTCTGACAAATGGTAAGAGAGAAACATATTTCGATAACACTAGTCGCGGTTGCCAAAAGACTAAAACCACGGCAGCAGTTGATTTCGGCAATCATTTCAAATCCAAGTTGAGTCATTTATTATAAGAATCAAATCATTTTACAGACATGATGACTGTAGCTATGTGTGGTGCAGGCAATGACTCACAAAATCACAACAAATCTGCATGAGAAAATGACAATTAGGAATTGCCAAAAACTACAAAAGCAAAGCAACATACAATATCTTGTATATTTACAATTTCTTGTATATTTATATAAATATATGCACACACACACATCCCAGATCTTTTATAGTTTGTACAAATAAAGAATGAATTCTATGACCACATAAGTATTTATGAATAGAGTCCACTGGTTGCTTCTCTGACTAATACCCTCCTTTTGGTAAATGGCATCCTCTAGGCAAAATTGCGGTTGTGCCATATTCTTTTCACTTTTAATAAAATATTTAATGCTGTTTTGAAGAAAGTTTGGGATTTTTTGAAATGACCGAATCCTGATTTATGTTTTTTCCAGATGTTTGTCCTGGACTTGCCTGATTTACATTCCCCTTTTTAATACTATGTGCTATTTCCTATAGCCTTAACATACAAGTACAATGTGCATTAAGCTCAAACCAGGACTGGAATTTTTTTTTTTTTTTTTTTAAAGGTATAAGACTTTAAGCACACTACGGTGATGAGACTTTTAGTAAAACATTTGAATGGTGCAATCATTGGTTTAAAAGAAGGCCATACTGTACATCTGTGAACAAGTATCTCGGCCGAGGTGGCTCGGAGCCCACCGCAATCTTTCCTGTGGACAGATAACTAGGTGCCAACTTGCAGATGAGATGCATCTGTCTGTGGGAACTATAAACACAATCATTCACAAACACCTCTCGCACGTTACAGGAAGTCGACTGGGAGTTATTGCCACATCCCCGTACAGTCCTGACCTTGAGCCAAAAAAGATCCACATGTTTAGGGCAATAAAGGAGTTCCTGGGAGGCAGTCCAATCATGGTGCTGGAGTACTGGGAAAACTAGCTACTTTGATGGTATCCAAGCATTAGTTAAACGCTGGGATAAGTGCATTAGTGTTGCAGGGGATTTTTTACTTTCTGAACTGTATTGTGTTATTCTACACAATTAAAATCCCAGTTTGACACCCCTCATGAATTTCAATGGCAGGTGCTACAAATGTTCAACTTTTGTATGAAAGGCAGGGGAAAAAATATTTTTAAAAGGTTTTTTAAATTCAATCTACAGCAAGCAACAACAACAGTAACAAAAATGTGCATAATTTATTTATTTATATATTTTATTTCAGACCTAAGATGGCTATAGAGCAGATCTATCACTGCTAGGTTTTTGTTTCTTTGATGCCACCTGAAGTCGGCCATCTATTACTATCGGCCCAGAGCGATCGCTGCACTAAAGGAGAAAACCATCTCTGCTTAAAACTACATCTGTTCTGATACATTAAGAAACATTCAGCAAATATAGCTGTGTATGTGCTGTGAAGTTGTCAGTGTGAGCAGTTGCTCTAATTTACTGTATGTGTTAAAAAACTATTTTGCCTACAGCTTTAAAAGTTTAGGCCACCCTGTGTAAGAATAAAATAAAACAGCTAATATAAATTAAACTGCAGTTGATATGAAATGATAAAGTGTGTTATGCTGGAACATATTAGCAACCCATTACTATTATCAAACATAACCGTTTTTGCAACTGCTGAACTATGTCTTACAGCTAAGAGGAAAAAACAGTGATGAAGTGGTTTAGATAAGGAGACTCACCATGTAGCGATGAATGGAGTGATAGACATGGTACAGCTCAGCCAAATGCTGAAAAGAGTGGAACTTCTTCAACATCTCCTCCCTTTTCTCACCATTATCTATGGAAATAAATAAAACAAATGCAAACACACATACAATTCATTCTGAACGGAATGCAAACACCTAGAAAAGAAACATACATAAATACAAAATAATACCGATAAATGATATCTAGTTTAAATCACACACACACACACACACACACACACACACACACCTCGTGCTATATCCAGACATTGCATGGAGAGCATCCAGTAGTAGTATGATGCATCGTTGAATCTGCTCTCCACAACAGCATTGTGGGTAAGCTGCTCCAAAACCTTGACAGCCTCTGCTTGCCGGCCGGCCTTGTGGAACGCTAGTGAACAAGGAGAGGAAAACAAGACGTTAAATCACAAGACATTAACATGCAGTAGGATACAAAAAATACATATGACAACTAGCTTCTTGTGGCACTCCATAACACTAGTGCTTGCCTACAAAGCCAAAAGCAAACCCCCACCTAGTGGAACACACTTCTCACACCCTGCTGTGTATCATAATCCCTTTGACTCGCCCCACCATCCCTCAAGGCACAAGTAAGACATGCATCAACATTCTTCTCTAGCCACCCAGGTGGCCTAATGAACCTCTGCCGGCTGTCCAACATCTGAGAATCTACCCATGTTCATGTGAGAAACTGCTTCTTAAATATACCCAAGCTCTAAATGATCATATTAGTATTTTTCCAGTTTAATGTACAACATTGAAACATCCATGTAAATATCCATGTCCTGAATACTGCAATTTTTTTGCTTAGTGGTTGGGGGCTTATTTTATATTTTACTAATAAAAATCATACTTGTACTGTATATGTATTAATACTTAACTTTTCTAGGTATTTTCACTATGAATCTGAGATGCAATAGGAGAAATGGTCCTTTCTTTTTAAGCACAATTTACCTTGTCAATTATATTACCATAAATATAAATATTACAATAACAAAAATTAATTAAATAAATAACTTAAATATAATCAATTAAAATTTCAGAAATATTGCCAATTACAGTACTTGTGTGTATCCCCAGTATCTAAATGGAAAACTCAAGCTGACATGGACTTCACAATTTGACGTTAAAGCCGATTGTTTACAATAAATTCACAAATTCATCTGATCATGTGATCCAAAAGAACAGACTCAAGGAAAATCTGACCTTTTGTAAAAAGGATTTAATACCATCAGTATCACAAGATACAAAATTCCAGTTGTTGTCCAAAAAACATGTTCAATGTTTCAGAATTTTGGATCCCACTGTATTCATATTACAGGTATAGAGCTCAGACATCCATGTCATATGCTACAACTTCAATTCTTAAGATGATAATTTCAATGTGTGTATACACATACACTGCTGTACATACATTATATCACGTGACGCTAATATAATTGATTATGTCATTACAATAGTACCGGTCAAGGGGTAAAATATATTAGGCTGTGAGTGAACAAGTTCTCCAGGTTGATCTGATGAAAACAGAAAAAAAAAGGTAAGAATCTGAGAGAATTTTGCAATACTTTGCCAAATTGTGATGACTAAACAACTGGATCAGAGCATCTTCAAAAAGGACAGCTCTTGTAGGGTGTTCCTGATATTAAGTGTTTAGTACCTACAAAAAAAGATAGAAAGATGTCAGGAAACAGTGCATTTCAGGTAGTTGTGTACGGGGCTGCATAGTGCAGAACAGGCAAGGGTGACCACTTAAAGTGTCTACAATGAGCATGTGAGCATCAGAACTAGACCACAGACAAAGAGAAGAAGGTGGCCTGGTCTGATGAATCACATTTCTTTTTCATTTGTGGATGGGTGGATGTTTGTGCATCACGTCGAGATGGCACTAAGAATTACTATGGGAAGAAGGCAAGGCAACAGAGGCAGTGTGATACTCTGATCAGTGTTGTTCTGGGAAACCTTGGCTCTTGCCATTCATGTGGATGTTACTTTGAAATGTACCACCTACCTACTGTACTGTAAACACTGCTGCAGACCAAGTACATCTCTCCATGGAAACGGTATATATGTGTCCTGGCACACTGCAAAAATTCTTCAGAAATGGTTTGAAGAACATGACAAACGGTTCAATGTGTTGATTCGGCCTCCAAATTCCCCAGATCGCAGTCTGATGGAGCATCTGTCGGAAGTACTGAACTAACTAGTCTGATCCACAGAGGCCATATCTTTCTATTTACAGGACTTAAAGAATGTGCTGCCAACATCTTAGTGCCACATACAAATCACAGCACACCTTCGGAGGTCTTGTAGAGTCGATGCCTCAAAAATCAGTGTTTTATCAGCGCAGGGGACCAAAACAATATTAAACAGCTGGTTTTAATGTTAGGGCTGGTCAATGGATATGGATATGCATCATTTTTCCAGATTTGGACATGACCAGCTCTCATCCATCAGGCAGCTATCGCACAGCTATCATATAGGAAGACAAAGACATGGTTCCTTCAACCGCTAATGTTGATTTACAGCTTAACCCAGAGAAAATACAGGCCTGTTATAGAGTAAACGCTTTTCTGTTGTGTCACTAGCGAGCCACAATTTTGAAATTTGTAAATCAAACCAAGCTGACGTACATATTTTAATTAAAATCCATTATATCTAATGACATCATAAGCCTTTCGATACTAAGGAGATTTTGCAATGTCTGGCAAATATCCTTCACGAACATAAAAGATTATGAAACCATGGTGATCTGAGCAGTTTACGTTAAGTTTTAATCTACTTCGGTTCATCTTGAGTACTTATGTCTCTTCATCTTTAATCAAAACTGCCGGAGAACCAGACAAAACAAATTCAAAGCTCATTATATTATCTGTGGGGGGAAAAAAAATCAATACAAAACAACGTGAAGGAGCGACTCGAAGACCTAAACAAAATAAGTGTCAGTTATATATGAGCATGCTACACAAAAACTTTCACTCTTTATTCACTAATTAGCGGCAAGAAGGCAAGCAGACATTAAATGCAATTAAAATGTGAATTCCTCAAAAGGAAGCACTGGTGCCGGAGGTCTCTATACTATACTGTATTATATTACCCTACTATACGTACTATATATTCTGATTCATACACATTTTCTCACATTTCAAACACTTTTCCATCATTTTCTTTTGATTGTTAAAATCGCATTGCGACAATACAAAAGCGCTATTCAAATCAAATTGAATTGTATTGATTATTATGGGATAGATATTTAAAAACACACACACACACGAATAATCACAATTATGTCTTGCGACATTAAAAATCGAGCTGTGTGACTATTCCAGATTGTGAATGCAATCCACATCCATCATATCTCATGTCATTCTCCATACCAGTATGTGGCTACTAATTTAAATCCAGCCTGAGCTGACATTCAAGCTGTTTAGCTTCAGATGTCAGCTTTAATTTGACAAACTGTCTCCAAAAGACTTAGAAGCCACTTAAAAAACTCAAATCACACGATCATTAATTTCAGAACCTCAAGCCGAGGAGCTGTCCGGTTCAGTCCTGCCATCAATCTTTGGACATAATACCCTTCATTAATCAGTCTAAACAGGGATTTAGTCATTTGCACTGCTAAATCATCCGGTTACATTCATATTTGACCAAAATCTCTCCCAGAGTTTGTCTATGCAAGTAATAAATTCCTCTTTTGCGTTCTTCTCTTCCAGCTGCCAGGCGTTACACACAGGGAACCAGGCCAGACCTCTCTACCTCACCCGCACACCAAAAGCAATTTGTACTTAATGCACACAAGTACTACGAACCTCTGCTCTTAAAGCCTAATCTCTGCTGCAATTCGCTGCACGGAGCAAATGAGAGGCTATTAGTGGATGTCAAACAGAGTCGCACTTAGAAACCCGAGCAGGATTGAGCCCTGGGTTCCCTCCTTGCTATCTCGGCCTAATGAAACACAGGCTTACAGCGAGGCAACCCCTGCTACGGCCTCACGGTGGAAGCCTTTTTAAGGGTCAGGACTCCATTAGCTGCAGTTTAGGTCGAAGTGCTTCAGTCGCCCATTTATCACAAGAGATTTGACGTGGCTGGAGTGCAGCTCAGCTCCAACGGTCTATGATAAACACAGACGGTGGTCCAGAATAGCTGAGGAGTGAGGAGAAAATTCCTGGGTTAATGAAATGGAGTGTGTACGTGTGTATGTGTGTGTGTGTGTGTGTGTGTGTGTGTGTGTGTGTGTGTGTGTGTGTGTGGCGTGGAGTCTGAAGACATCTCTGCCTCGTTGGGCTTGTACAGCGTCTCCCGCTGCCAATTATAATCAGCCGAAGCACAATGGTGTGGATTATGACCAGAAAGATAATCAGGGCTGCATAGAACAATCCACATTTCTTTCTCCAACTATATAGAGAAGAGGACTTCCAAAGCTCCCACACATTGTCTGTTTTTTTCTTTTTCTGAGCATAATGTGGACATGTAATTATAATCCACAGCGCTTGCTGAATAGGCTGCAAATATGTGAAAAACCGCTGTCTGCAGGAACAAGTGACTTACCTTTCTGGGCCTCTTCGAATCGGTCGTTCTCAGCAAGCCACTGTGCGTACGGAACATACACGTCGTCCTTGTACTGAGGATGCTTCTCGACCAAAGAGAAAGCCTGTGGTCCAAAGGAGAAAAATACGAGTTAATAGACTCCTAATATCCTTGGTTTAACATTGGCATAGGTGCAGTAAATATTAGTTTATATAAACAAGCAAATCAATCAAATCAGCAAATGCTTGTTCTGGTGTCACAAAACAGGTTCCGTACAAGTTAGTAGTTAATGCCACAAACGCCTTTAGCCACAAAACTCTTCTGAGATTACCAATCATGAAAAATACACCCTGGTTATCTATGGATGATTAGCTCTTAGGGATAACAGGAGATCATAGAAACTGTTTCTAATTTGCATTTTCATTCTATTTCATTTCTAACTGCCTTTGGTAATGAGGATACTGGTGTAATGATGCTCCTAGATTGTTAAGCGCTCTTCAAGTACATTTTATTCCAACTTTAACAAAGCAAACGAATACCGTCAAGGTAGAATGTTTTTCTTAGTACGCACGCCGGAGCAATGATCAGTCTGCTTCACGACTGAAACGCTAGCATCCCAGGAACTCCTTTACTGCCCCAAATGTGCAAGTGGTGTGCTGGGCAGTATGTGGACATGAATCGTTCTGTAACAACTTTTTGATTGCTGGTAAAGCTGTTCCTTGAAGGCCAGCGTTTCAGCAATGATGATGATGTAAAGCAGGCAGTCTGATCACGAGAAACAAGCCGGATAAGAAAACTTTCTACACTGATGGTATCCAAGCACTGGAGAAATGATCTGATATATCGAGAAAAAAAGAGTGTTTTTATAGAAAAGTCTCAGTTTGACTTGAACACCCCTCGTACTTTCTCCACAAGTTATTATGACAAAAAAACATCCGGCTTGTTTCGTTCGTGAGAATCCTAACTATGTCATCAAACTGATTATAAAGGTCTCTATCCTCCTCCCAAAAAGTTATAAATGTCTCCAGACAGAATGCTTCAGCATAAAATCTAAGTCGTTACTATAGAAACCAAAACTTTCTTACACTTTCCAACCACTTTCTTATCGACCAGATTCAAGAATAGTATAAGGCAATTTAGTATTCTATATACATCATTTAACGTGTGTAGTAGCTCTGGTTAATTACTATGTATGATAGTTAATTATCAGTTAAGTAGTTTGTAATTAGCAGCACATAATTGTACCACAGCAACACACAAGACATTCATATAACTACATGTTATAAAACACATTTGGCGAGTGACAAAGAGAAATGTATTTGACCGTCCACCCACACACCTCATCCCAGTGCTTGGCCTCTACATGGAGCTTCACCAAGGCTTTCAGGTCGCCCATTTTGGAGTATGTCTCAGCCGCGTAACCATGGTGATTCAACTTCTGGAAGAATTCAGCGCACCTGGCCAACGGCTCGCGCTCGGCTTTATCGAGCTTCCGTGCCAAATCTATCAACCTACAGAAAGAGAGAAGGAGAAGAGTCCAAGGGAAGGAAAGGGAGTTGTTTGATTCAAGATGAACTTTGCTTATCTGATATAAAGATAGCAATAATATAATAGGAGAGTTGCTCAAACAATGGAGGTTCATTTTCCACATTATGTGCGGGCAACGATCCATGAAATTAGTTCCATTTTATTGTTTTCTCTTTTCTTGCCAGTGGTTTAATTATATGTTGTCCTCCACATTGTTATTATCTGTTTGATGTGAGGCTATAGTCTTTAATATTCCGCACTGCTTTCAAAAAAAAAAGGAGTGAGGAAAAACAGGACAAAAGAAACCTCAAAACTCAAAGGAGGAAATGAAAACGAAATGAAGACGAGAGCGAACACGCGGTAAAAGGAGAAGGCGGTTTAAGGCGAACTCCACTTTGAGGATGAGTACGTTGCCTAAATGATGACTGAGTTGGATTGTTTATTTGGCAACCTTAAGCTAGTGCCTGGGAAAATGTGATGTATTTTCGAGAGGCAGTGCCAGGTACGATTTCCAATTTCAGCTAAAGATACAGGAAGCGTGTAATCTCGTGCAATCTCTCTCTTGCTACTCGAATTCAGAAAAGGCTTTTCAAAGGTTTTGAGAGATTGCAAATGGCAGGGTCAGTACACGCTTTTTCTTTTTCTGTTGGAATATTTGAAGTAGTGCAGCTCGTATTGTCACAGCTTTAAGAAGAGCTTCACCCCAGGGTTCTGGAGCGGTGCAAGAGAAAAACATTCATCCTATATTTGTGGCAATGCGACAGACATCAGTGGCTGGGAGCCAAGGGAGCAAATTTGTCAGCGTTTGTCCTCTGAGTGGGAGGGAAGGCATTGCTCTGGCTCTCTCTTATCTGTCAACTACAGTGACAGTAGCTGATCATGAGTGCCTGTGAGCTTAATGTATGCAGAAGAGGGTAGACAGCAGGTTTGTCTAATCGTGTTACGCTGCCCTGCGTTGTAATGAAACATGAGCAGCAGTTTAGAACAAAAGGAGTCGGCTGGCTTCACATGTCTTACAGGAAGCATGTGTTAACTGCTCACCCCTCCTCGCTGGTACTGTATCTGGCTAGTGGGTTGGGGAGTTGGCAGGTGACCAAAATTAGGGAGAAAAATGGACAATTGTGTATGTGCTTAAACCAGAAATTCTATATTTAAATGTCTCACATGTCCACCCAGCCGTGCTCTCCAATGATCTCGATGGCTTTCATGTTCTCTCCTGCGCTTAGATACATGTCAGCAGCAGCACGCGGCTCTTTGCTGTTCTTAGCCCAGTCCGCCTGCTTCTTCATCAGCAGCTTTGTGTCTTTAGGGTCTGCCGAAGCCAGGAAGTCCTGAAATGCAAAACAGAGAAACTTTTTTTCCACTAAGCAAAAACACACATGTCAAGTACAAAAGAGGACCTTTCCACTTCTCACGCTCTTCTCTCGCTCTGCCATATAAACGCAGATTGAAGTCGGGGCATGTGGCACGATTGCAAAAAATGTCTGAAAGGGAAGCTAAAGTGCTTGAAGTAGTCTTAATTATTCGTTGCGTACATCTAGAGCTCAAGGGCCTGGTGAAGTGGAGGAGCCGAGAAAAGAGAGCAGCGCCACTTTTGGTAAAGGACAGGTCTGTCTTCCTTCACAAAAAAAAGATCGGTCTGAAGAGCAGGGGCCCAACACAAATACACAAATGTCAGAATATGAAAACGTACACATGGAGGAATAGCTGGCAAAAAAATAAATATATAGAGCAGCAGGTTAAACATAGATTTCGGTATACAAACTCTAACACAATACACACACCAAAAAAGACAGAGATATATACATTGCCTCTAATGAGCAAACGCATGAACGTATAGACACACACACACCTTGGCATACTCAAACATGCGCAGGTCTGTATACATGGTGAGCGCTCTGTTATCATGGCCACTTCTCTTATAGAGTTTGGCGGCCTCGTGAAATTTGCCTTGGGAAGCGTAGACGTCTGCTTGAAAGAGATCGCTGTTGCTCTCACCTCGCTTCTTCCTCTCCTGTGGTGGAATACACACGAACGCGATTTGATTAGCACATGCAGGGAAAAGCAGCGGAGCAAAATGTAAATCAACTATGTGCAAATGGTGAATCACACATGGCACGAACAGAAAGCACACATTTTCCGCTCACTCACTGGTCGATGATAAACAGGACAAAAATAGAAGAAGAGTAAGCGGCTCACGAAACAAAACTTGGTCTTCACCCTTGCAGGTTGGATTTAGGCCAATTTCTATTCTAATTCGCGTACAATAAGTCTAAAACTGTGACTGAAAGAGTAATACAGATATCAAAAGTCAAATCCAAATCAAATATGTACTTCAGTGCTTTACTTATACACAAATATTTTTCATAGTGAAAGCACTTCATACTGTATACAGTCATGTTCAAAAGTTAGTACCTTTCTATTAATTCTATTTTTCTGTAAAAACTTAATAACGAACACCTGATCATAGCGGGTCTCAATATTAAACAAATACAACCTCAGACGAACAACATCTACAACTTTTTTGCACCGTGCCATTATTTATTTAACAAAAATGAAGCCAAAAAGAAAATTTTTTTTTTTTACTTCAACAGCATTTAAAAGGGTTAGTTGTAACCAGGTGTTAATCATCAGGCCTTGATTAATTGATCATCAGCAGGTATGCAGGCCTCTCTAGAGGCAAAGGTTTTGGCAGTTTCCCATTCTGGAGCATTCAGGTGTGTGTTAACACATTTCCAAGAAGGAAAGGCATAAGCAGTGGTCTTAGAGAAGCAATAGTTGCTGTAGATCAGTCTGGAAAGGGTTAGAAAAGAAAACCATTTCCAAACAATTTGGAGTTCTACGTTCTACGGTAAGAAAGATTATTCACAAGTGGAAAGCATTCAAGACACTTGCCAATCGTCCCAGGAGGGGACATTCCAGCACACTCAACCCAAGGTGAGACCAAGAGCTACATCTCAGATCCCACAGGGCTCTCTGAGCATGTTAAATGTTAAAAGTCCATGACCGCACAATTAGAAGAAGACTGAACAAGTACAGGAGTAAGCCTCTTCTGTTTAAAAAGAACATGGAAGCACAAATAATGTTCGCAAAACCGCATCTTGAAAAAAAAAAAAGTTTCTGGAGCAATGTGCTATGAGCAAATGAGACCAAAGTGAAGTTGTTTGGTCTTAATGCCCAGCACAATGCTTGGGAAAAACCAAAGAAACATTTCAGCAGAAACACCTTATACCCACTGTCAAGCACCGCAATGGAGGGGTGATGATTTGGGGTTATTTTGCAGCCACAGGATCTGTGCACCTTATCATAAGTTTATCATGAAGTTCATCATCTGTCCGACTGCTAAAGATTGGTCGAAACTGGGTCATGCAACAGGACAATGATCCAAAGCACTCCAGTAAATCCTCATCAGAATGGCTTAAAAATAAATGAATCAAGGTTTTGGAATGGCCTAGCCAATGTCCAGACCTCAACCCAACTGAAATGCTGTGATTGTCCAAAACAATGAACTAAAGTAATGTTGTAAAGAAGAATAGGCCAAAATTCCTTCACAAGTTATTGCTGCTAAAGGTGGATCTACACGCTATTGAATAATTGGGGTCTTTAGTATTGCCCACATTTTTTTCATCTGAAGTTGTATTAGCCTTAGACCTGCTAAAATCAGATGATTTTTTTTCTATTATGTTTCTACACAAAAAACACAGAATTAAGAGAAGGGGTACAATACAGTATATATAAGCTTATCTTTAATACCCTATGATTTAAAACTACCTTCTGTTGCGACTGAAATTCAATAATCCATGCTTTCTATGCAGCATTCCTGATATCAAAAGCATTTCTGGTAGACAAAGGCCAGCCCTTTTCAAACCGTTACCTGGGGGCTAGTAAGGTCAAATCATGTACACAAAGCGCACAAAAGCATCCAGATGTGACTTGTTCTGATTCTATTTTGTCTAAACTCTAAAGCTTTTTGAGAAATCCAAAGAAAGTGGATTAGGTACAGAATAAAACATGACGGGGCACGCTCTTAGGAAAATACTCAGTGATGAGGCAGTGTGATGTGTCCTGATGTGATTTACTGTTACCACCCCAAAGTTTCTTAGTAATCCTGAACAATCGTATTTCTTCATAAATGAAAAATTGTGGTATAATATGAAACAAAGGTAGTTCCTGTTGTCACAACCACTTCTGCAGCTAAATACACGCTTCCCTTTTTTATCTCTCTCCTGTCTTCCATCCTGTAACTTTCTCATTGCAAGCCAATCAATTTATAGCTTTCACTATGATTTCACTTTTGACAAAGTGCTTTGACTAGGTAAACATTTTGTAATATGTTTATGTCAAGCATTCACATCACAACATCACAAAATGGTGTTTAAAAAAAGCAGTCAATCAATTAGAAACAAATATATTTAAATTATTATTGACTATTCACTATATAGGAATTCCAGTACATTAAAGGTTTACATACTATGTCTTTAATCAGTCTGAAAGATCAATTAAATTGACATAATGATCTTCTGATTGGCCAGCTGACATAAGTAGGAGTTAATTGCAAGTGCTCCTGTAAAAGCTCATACTCTTTAGTGTCAGTACCTTTTTTGCCTTTGATACCATTAGGAAAGTCAAGCAATTCAGGGAAGAGGTTAAGAAAAAACATTTTATACTTCCAGTTCCTCTTTTGGAGCAGTTTCCAAACAACTGAGTGTACCATAAGCATCTTCACACCCCGTCTAAAATAAGCATATTCACACCCCGTCCAAAGTACACCCCGCATCATTCAGGGAGGAACTTAACTTCCATGGATGAACAAACTTTTTATCCAAAAGCTTCAACATGTAATCATGCGCTTTAGTCTGATGAAACAAAAACCAGACTGTCTGTTTCCCAAACAAAAAAAATAAAATAACAAAGGTCTCTGAAGAACACTAACCCAAATGTGAAGCATGGAGGTGGCAGCATCATGTTGTGGGGATGCTGGAAAAGGACTGGTAGATGGCATCACGAGAAAGGAGGACTATCTAGTATTACTGTAACAATTCCTTAAGACATCAATGCTAAAACCTGGACACAACTGGGTCTTTCAGCATGACAAAGCATAAAGTACTGTGTATTTCTTCATATTAAATTGAATTAAATGATGCAGATTAAATTAAGGAAATGGGAAAATGCTTTACTGTGACAGGCTGCAAAGTGCCCAAAGATACAATGTAAAAATTGGTTGTTTATGTACTGTAAGAACATCAGCAGCAACCCCATTTCCCCTCTCGTCTGTTCCAACTACACAGCATTTAGCATCACCAGTATACTAATCACTGGCCTGTTCATCTGTCATCATCTGCACCTGTTTCTCACTGGTTAGTTCCTTATGTTAGATGGTTTTTTTGCTTGTAAGATTCATGTATTCATGGATTCCCGTGTGTCTCTTTGGGATGAGTCTGGTGTCTGGGGACGGTTTCACTCTACCATGAAGACGGTTCTGGCCTCGACTGGTGTTGACAGCTGTTTCTCT
>JAOTRS010000035.1:6995075-7005219 GCA_028565755.1 Dinotopterus cunningtoni
CATTTTTGTGAAGCTGCTTTGAGACAATGACCATTGTTAAAAGCGCTATATAAATAAAATTGAATTGAATTGAAATTCAAATGTATTATGCCCCTAAGAGTCTCATCACCGAACTGTGCTTGAAGTCTCCTGGAAATGTCAATCGGTTTTATGCCTTCGTTCACAAGAAATTTCATCATAAGTCCCAACTGACTTGAATGCCCTTGTAAATGTGACCAAGGCTTCTTCTGCTTCTTTTTCTTCCATTAGATCTCCAGTGCACAGTATAAACATTACTGATGTAATGAAGAAAAAAGGAAATGGAATTTGCCACTGGACATATCCACATCAAGCAACACAAGGTGGTGATGTCTGTGACAATTTTTGGTGCCAGACAGTAAGCATTTCAGAAACTGCTGATCTCCTGGGATTTTCACACACACAACAGTCTCTAGAGTTTACACAGAATAGTGCGAAAAACAACATCCAGTAAGTGGCAGTTCTGCAGTTGCAAATGCCTTGATGATAAGAAGGGTCAAAGAAGGATTCATAAAAGCACTATTTATAACCATGGTCAGAAGAAAAGCATTTAAGGACACATTACACAGCTAATACTAGGGATGGGAATCACCAGGGACCCCTTGGTGCAATAGCATCACAATACCTACAGTAGGTACTGTATATATTTTATATTTGCATATAAAGCTCAACAGTAACAGTGATAAATGCACACATACTGTAAAATCTAAGTCAGTACAGCTTTTTTCCGGGTGTCTATCAGTTAAAGAAGGGCAGCATGCCTTTCCCTTTAGTCCCATGCTAAATAATAAAACCAAACCCCAATGGATGACAAAGGATGACAAACCTCCTGTACAACAGGACAGCTGATATCCAGGCAGAATAAAGGCATTAAAATATGTGGAATACTGCTTATAATTAACAGTAAAGGCACACTAGGATATTAATTACATATATAGACTCACTGACTGAGGGTACACAGACACACACACACAGCTGCAAACTGTTAAAACAAGTCATGCAGAAACCATATGCCTACAGTAATTATTCCCCCTCTAGGTACAAATTAAGTAGGTACACCTAATAAAGAATTGAAATCCTTCCTTTTTATTATGATGCTTTCACCTTAACAGCAGTCATTACATCATGGAAATGTGCAGTTCTCCCAATGTGTTAAAATCAGTTGTGCAATTAAAGGCTCAGTAGAGACATAGAGACTGCCTATTCCGGGATGACCCCGCCCCCATCCACAGGGTGCAACGTCTGACGTCTGACATAAGCTATGACCCTCATAGTCACTAGATCTCAGATCTCACTAGATCTGACTTTGAACCAGTCAGATAGCACTGTTCGCCACCGCCGCCATCAAAACATCAAAGATCTTTTACTGTTAATCTCTTTAGTACAGTTCTTGCCACATATGATGCTGTTTTTTTATACTTTTATTGTTCAACCATGAAAATCAGTAGAGAAAGGGTCAAGCATAAAGTGCATGCCCAGAGACAGAAAATAATCTGTAACTATAAAGCTCGCCCTCACTTTATAATACTCTGGGTTACTTTGCATGGATTCCTTAACATACCAACAAACGAAAAAGGTCAGGCGTATGAATTCAAGTATTCAAGGCACTGTATGTACGATATGTAAACAAACTACAGGAACAAAACTATACAGACAAATGATCCACACACATATCTGAGCTTGTTGTTCATCCCATTTTAAAACCAGTGGCATTAATAGGAAGTGTCCCCACCAGTCCATTTTTATGCTACAACAGCTTCCACTCTTCTGAAAATACTTTTGGAGTGTGTTCGTGGGAATTTGTGCCCATTCGGTCAAAAGCGCAATTATGAGGTCGGGCACTGGTTTTGGAAGAGAAATCCTGGCTCGAAGTCAATGTTCCTTTCATTTTGCAGAGGCTGAGGTCATGGCTCTGTACAAGCTCCTCCAGACCAAACTCATGTTAATCTATCCTTACTACCCTCACTTTGTGCCCTGCTAGAACACCAAAGGACCTTTTCCAAACTGTTCCCCCAAGGTTGAAAGCAATGTCTAAATTGTCTAAAATGTTTTTGCATGTTGTAGAAGTAATGCTTTCCTTCACTGGATTTGAGTGGCCTTGCTAAAACAGCATCAGACTGTTATTCGTCCTTCAACTGTTTCAAGTTGTCCAGGCATACATCAAACCCACGTCTTTTAAACCTTCTTAGGTGTACCAGAAAACACTTTTCAGAGATTTCAGAGATGGTATGCTTTACAGATCTCCTCCAGATCCTTGGAATGGTGCATAGTATCATTAGTTGTTTACTGCACTTGTGTGCAGTTGCTTGGCCATGGAAAAACATTTGAAGCTACTGAGGCACTGCTCTTCTGCTGATGTTGCTTCCAGAGGCAGTTTGGAAGTCTGCAGAGAGTGATGTAATAAGCAATTTTACGCACTACACACTTCAGCACTTGCTGGCTTCATTCTATGAGACTGTGTGGTCTACCACATCATGCCTGAGCGGTTGTTCCTTCTATATGCTTCCAATTTAGGTTAATAGTATTTACAGTTGACGTACTGCCAGTGTTTGTCATTGCACATCACATGACTATGTGCTTGATTTTTCTGTATCTGTTAGCAATGGGTGTGACTGACACATCTGAACTCATATTGGGACAGGTTAAATATAGAATTAAATCCACTTGTGGACTGTAATTTTTTTAAAAAAATGCACATTAAAGAGGAACTGTTGATGTGTTCGGTAACCTGATTTTGTAGATCTAACCCACTTGGACTATGTGTAAAGTGGTCTGTCACCTAAATTAAGCATGACATCCCTGGTCTACATATTTTTTCAATTGTTTTCTTCTTCTTCCTGGCTTTATTCTGGGTAATTCCCCCTAATTCTTTTTTAAATCACATAAAAGTACACTAAGTTGTAAAGGTAATATAAAAAGTAAGCGTATGTTTAAACAAAGGAATGGACATTAGATCAGTGGAAAACTGTCCATTGGTCAGATGGGATTTTAGGCCAAATTTAGGTTTGAGTTTCTAACCACTACATCTTTGTTAAACATAGGCAGGGTGAACAGACTGTTCCTAAATGTCTGGTCCCTACTGTGAGGTATGGAGGAGGAGGTGTGATGTTGTGGGGGTGCTTTGCTGGTTACATTGTTGGTGACTTAGTCAAAATTGAAGACACACATAACCAGCTTGCCATTTTGCAGCGACATGCCATTCCACCTGGTTTGCACTAAGTGGGACCATCATTTGTTTTCCAGTAGGACAATGACCCCAAACACACCTCTAGGTTATGTAAGAGCTATTTGTGATAGAGTGCTGCATCAGAGAACATGGCCTCAATGATCACCCAATGTAAATTTAGTTAAGATGGTTTGGAATGAGTTGGACCGGAGAATAAAAGAAAATCAGCCAATAAGTACCTCTACAAATTCCTTCTAGTTTTGTTCCTGTAATCAAGTCATTGGAGTAATCAAGGGGCCTCCGAGTGGCGCAGTGGTAAAGTGCTCGCCCTATCATCCGGAGATCGCGAGTTTGAACCTCTCGCGGCCGGAGGACTAGAGAGAGCTGATTGGCCGAGCTCTCTCAGAGGGGAGGGATGAGAGGTACTTAGTGCTCCCACATTAATTACGGCTTTACAGCCAATCAGGGGCGTCTGTGAGCTCACGCAAGCGGAAGGAGCGGATAGCGCTGTCCTCAGAGTGTGTTACGCCACCCTGGTTACGCAACGGTCCGTGAGTGAGCAGTTTGAAAAGATGCCATCAGCTGGCGTCACGTGGTTCGGAGGAAACATGTGATAGTCTTCATCGCCCCGACTAAGTGGTAGTAGCAGCCTTTTAATGTGAGAGCCCCCTAGTGACAGGGAGGAATTGGACACGACTAAATTAGGAAGAAAAAAAAAATGATCAAAGGAAAAAGGTATCTATTGAAGAATTGAAAATATGAGAGTTATTTAGCAAATTTTTATTGACTACATAATTCCATATCTGTTCTGTTATAATTACAGTGACTTCGGTATTAATACACAATGTTGAAAACAGTAATAACGATTAATTAAATGTTTTTGAAAACTCACTGCTCCATTTTTGAGGCCGACCAGAAGCCCCTCCCTTCCTGGTGGACCACCGATCACTTTGATGTAGCGAATCAGAGACTCCATGATCCATTCCTTCTCTTTCACACTGCTAAACGATAGACACTGTAGTCTCTTCTCCTAAACACACACACACACACACAAAAAAAAAAACAGCATGTACACAGGTGGTAAGAATCTTTCTTCAGCCGACAGTAGATAAAAAAAGTTTCGAAGCACGACAGCGCACAATAAAAACAGACCCCCAGTACAACGCCATAGCAATTACAAGCCGGTCAGGATGAAATGAAACAGCATGTTAGGATTACGAGGGGAAAGCGGAGATGCCAGGTTTTGACGATGAGCAGTTAGAGCCGACGCTCTTTGAGCAGAAGAAAACACCTTTTGTCTTTAGGGAACAAGATTTAAGAGATCAGGCTGCTAAAAAAAAAAGGCTTCGGGGGAGAGTCGGCGAGTGAATCATTCTCACTGTCTGTATGACACAAACCACAGACTGAAAGCAAAGCCGCCCAGGCATTTAAAGCAGACGACGGTCAAGACCTTGTCTCGGTATCTTGCATCGTCTGAGTGTATAAAAGCGCGCACACAGACATGCACACACACTCGCTTACTCACACACAGCTGTGAGCAGAGCCATGTGGTGACTACATAGCTACAGTCGATTAGTTTGTGGGTATGCATACAGCTTCTCCCAGGTACTTGAATAACATTTTATGTTATATATTATATCGTATATCTAGACATGGCATGTTTCACTATAATCTGCTGTTCATTATTTGCTGAAATCGTCTCCAAAAACCTTCATGTACACATATCATACAACATCCATTCAACGACTACTTTCCTGCTGTTCTTTATACCTGACAGAGTATGATGTGCTGCGAGCAGACGACGAGCAGGTTGCACTCAAAGCGCCGGCAGATCTTCTCTTTAACGCGGTAGTGCATGTCAGACGAGTCCTCTGAACTCAGCTCGTAAATCAGAATCTTCTCGGGGAGCTGGATGGCTAGCCGGCTGCGGTAAATGGCGATCTTTTTCACTAGCTCGCGGCACTTTATGCGCACTGAAGGGGTGATGAGAAAAAGGAAGAAACACGTTAGTAAGATCCAGCGCGAAACCCGGGATACCTTGCAGGCAAGAGTGAGCTCGTCGTTCAATTTAATAGGAACACCTGGACACCTGCTCATTCCTAGGATTTCATCAGATCATCCAATGATGAAGTGGTTTGAGTTATCCCATATCAAATGGTCTAAAAGTTATACAGAATAGTTCAGGAACAGGAACAGTTCTAGGGTTAGGGTTAGGGGCAAGGAAAAAAAGCATCTCAAAGTACGCACAACAATGTCAAACTCCTGTCAGCCAAGAACAGGAATCTGAGAGACAGGAAAAAGAGCACATTCTGGGAGACGGTTGATCTGATGTGAATATTAACTAGACTTCCTGACCTTCTATGCAACGTTCTGACTGGTTGACTAGATAATTGCATGAATCAGCAGGTTCCTAATAAAGTGGACGGTGAGAGCATGCACTTTCAAGTCATGATGTAAAATAACTAGGACCTAGTACAGAAGTGTAGAAGTAAAGTTGTGATTTTTTCGGAAACCATATCTCCCATGCCTTCATACAGAAATAAGTAAAATCAAATATTAATTACAATCAAACCGCAATCTACGGTACTCAAACATCTGTGCAATAGCAGCAGATTAGCCAAAGAAATAAACCCTCAGGGCGATTTTCTCACGTGACGAACGTCACCATTTGATTACAGTTTTAGATATCGCCATGCTTTAGAGAACGCCTAATAAGCCATTCACAGGCTGAGAATCATCAAAGCGGCGATGAGAGCACAGACTAGAGAAATTTGAATTTTAAAGGTCCAAATTAAGACTCTCATAAGAAATTCAGCCAACAGAACAGACGTGAGGAGATTATTTCCCCTATGGTCAGTCAAGAGGAGAGAGATAAAGATGAGGCTTGTGATTTAAATGACTGACTGTTCCCTCAGGGGATGAGATAGAGCTGGTGCAGATGATGCTGATAGTCAAAGTGAAAACCCATTTCCCGTTGTAATCTTTAAATTTAGGGGTGACTTTCAAGTTAAGGCTTTAATTCAGATTGAAATGCGAGCAAGACAGGTTTAAGTGCAGTATAGCACGGGAGCACCTTTCTGCTCAGTGATGAGGTGCTGGACGATGACATCGGTCATGCTGTCTCTGTAGGCGTAGCGATCTTTATAGAGGCCGTGCACTGTGCTGAATATCAGCTGGAAGAAGGCTATGGTGCCATCCTGACAGCCCACCACCTGGAAATCAGAAAAAAGACTAAATCACACTTATCAAAAATAAGCCTGACATAGGGTTAACACGTAATTCTGAACATAAGTATAAACGCATAACTAATGGTTAAAAATAAATGAAAGCGCAAAAATGCTATAGCCTCCACATCTGTATTTGAGCACAAATCAACATCATATAAACACTAAGTGTGATATTTTCCTGGATTTAGAAGTAGGGCTGATTTTTTTACATCCTCATTACCATTTTAATACTCACAAGATGCCATTCCATCTCATAAATTAAAATTATTTGCATTTTAGTCAATCACTTTCTCCCTTGCACGCTCTCTCGCTCCCACACACACACATCACATCACAGTTTCTAAAACAAGCTCTGCCTCACATGCATTTGCATTTTAACTCTGCCTTCCTGGCTACCCTATAACTTCTAAAAGTGTCAGGATTCATTCCAAATCACTACAGCAGCCAAATACACTGATTGGCAACTAACAGCTTGGGAAAAAAAAAAAATCACTACAATGTTTGAACAGGAAGTGTTACCACATAGTTGGAGTCTGGTTTAACCCTGCAGGTCCACACCCAGGAGTTCTGCTCGCCGATGGTCCCGAGTCGAACCCCATCTTTAGTGTAGAGGGACACCTGCTTGTCCGAGCCTCCCATCACAATGTACTCGCCTTTCGAGAAATAGCTCACACAGCAGGGGTCAAAGTTCAACAGCCTGTCCTTCCCGACCTGATAAAAAGGAAAACACAAGCAAGCATGATGTCAAGCCCCAAATCAGAGGAGTTGCATAACGTGAGTGGGCATGCTGTAAAAATATACACTCTATAAAAAGGCTGGGTATGAGGATCAGGATTCTGCTTAAAAATAGTTCTGTTCAGGATCCGTATCTGAACCGAGGCTGCAAAGTGAAAATGGTTTTCCTTAAGGCTGCATTTTTATAATCATGAAACAAGCACAAAAATAGCACACGCGGTGTGTAGGTGTGGCACGGATATATTCACGGAAACGGTGCGGGAGGCAAAACCTAAAAAAAGCAGCTTTGTTGCAAAATTTGAGTTTATGGTGACATTTAATCACACCCGCTCTCCCGACTCATTTTAAAGAAAAACAACTGCGGGCCATGGTTAAGGAGACCATCCTGACTTTTGAGGAGGAATTCTGACTTTGAGGGGGTTTTCGATCATTTTACCAAGTCAGAGGTCAGAAATATAATCAACGAGATATAGTAGCTCACAGCATATTCTCAGAAAAACTTTTATACTTAGATATTTTTTTACCCTCTCTGGTCTGATTAGCTAACAAGATACTGTAGGTTGCTTCAATAAGAAGAGATTGTTGACTAAAACAGTTTGTTTAAAAATGAACATGTGCGTGTGCTTATTCTCCGACCTGAGATCTGTTCAGAGTCACGAGTCAAAAGTGGTAACCAATGTTATGCTTACAAACGCAAACTAACCACTAACAATTAGGCATTAAATGCAACTGTTATCTCTATTTACTCATTTTACTAGCTTATCTAGACTTTTGGCAGCAAGAAGTTTCTAGACTGGTTTCCTCCGGGTGCTCCGGTTTCCTCCCACAGTCCAAAGACATGCAGATTAGGCTAATTGGCGTTCCCAAAGTTCCCATAGTAGGTGTGTACTTGTGTTAGCGTGTGTCCCCTGCAATAGACTGGCAACTTGTTCAGGGTGTACCCCGCCTTCTGCCCAAAGTCTCCTGGCTACAGGCAGTATAGATAATAAATACATAAATGAAAGAATCATGATTCATTCTTAATGCCACTATATCTGGCAATGCTGATAGTGAGTTTCACACATTTATTAATGCTATTCAAATCACGATTTAATAAAATATCATCCTCACTCACTCATTCATTCTCTATACTGCTTATCCTGTTCAGTGTCACAGGAGACCTGGAGCCTATCCCAAGGGACTCGGGACACGAGGTACAGTCCGTTGCAGATTGCATAACGAGATTGCATAAGTATTTGCTTTATCCTGCAGTGAGTAGCTTCTTATTTTTTACACATACATGCCAGAAGAGACATCCTATAGTTGTGGGAAGGATTTATTTCAGAAGGGTCAAATATTGACCTGCATCAAGCAAAGAAAACAACTAAGGAGATTGGAGAAATAGCTTGGAGAAATTAAGAACTGTCCAACATATTATTAAAACCTGAAGGGGTAGGGCTGAACCATCAACTTTGCACAAGAAATATAGCTTGGTGAAGTTGCATCATAAAAAGAAATCGACAGTAGCAACCACAGCTAGCTTTATTAGAGAGAGAGAGTAAGAGCATTTCTATATATACACACACACACACACACACACACACACACACACCTGTACATAATGTGATAGGAATGCACATGATTGGGACTAAACAGCTGCGTGGCCAAAACAAAACCACTTGTTAGTGAGACTAATTAGAAAAAGACTTTAATTTGTTAGCAAACACAAAGATGGAATGGAAAAAGGTCTTGTGGTCTGATGAGTTTAGATTGACCCTATTCCAGAGCCATCAGTCAGGGTAAGATGGAAAGTGCATAAAGTGATGCACCAATTATGTCTGTACAACATTCTGGAGGCAATGTTATGATCCGGGGTTATAAATAAAATGAAGTTATCTGATGACCTGAACGTACTGAATGACCAAATTATCACATGAATGGAGTTTTTCTTCCCTGATGGTTGGGGCATATTCCAGGACTCAAATTGTGAACCAGTGGCTCTGGGAGCATGAGGAATCATTTTCACACATGAACTGGCCACCACAGAGTCCTGATTTTAACCGTGATGAATGTCTTCGGAATGTGCTGGAGAAGGCTTGACTTGGTTCAACTCCCTCAGAAAAAAACCCAGCAAGCTACTGAAACCCCAACTACAGTGTCGTGAAAGTATTTGCTCCTTCTTAATTTTTTTGGAATATTTGTCATACTTAAATGATTCAGATCATTAAACTATTTTTAACATTAAACACAAATAACCTGAGTAAATACTAAATGATTTCATTTATTAAGGGAAAATATGGCCCTATATAAAAAAAAGTAACTGCCACTCCCCCCTTGCAAAATCATGAATGAACTGTGATTTTTGGAAAGCTGAGTTAAATTTCACTTGCCACACCCAGGTCTGATTACTGCCAGACCTGTTGAATCAAAACATCTCTTAAATAGAACCTGTCTGACAAAGTCAAGCAGAGTGAAAGACCTTAAAAAAATTCAAGAAATGAGTAATTTCATGTCAATTACTTGAAAATTCAAGTAATTGACATGTATCAGTTTAAAAAGGGTTACAAAGCCATTTCTAAGGCTTTTGGAATCCAGATGGAGAAAACTTGGAACAGTGGTGCATCTTTTTTAATTATTATTATTACTCCCAGAGCACAAAGATGACTAATCCAGGAGCTCATAAAAGAACCCAGAAAAACTTCTTTTACCACCTGCAGGCCTTACTAGCCTCAGTTAAGACATGTGTTCCTGATTCAACAATAAGAAAGCGACTGCAGAAAAATGCCATCTATGATAGAGTTCCGAGGCAAAATCCACAGCTGACCAAAAAGAACACAAAGGCTCGTCTTACATTTGCTTAAAAAACCTCTTGATTACCCCCAAGACCTTTGGCCAAATATTCTGTGGACTGATGAGACGAAAGTTTAACTTTTTGGAAGAAGTTATATATATACAGTGGCTTGCAAAAGTATTCGGCCCCCTTGAACTTTTCCACATTTTGTCACATTACAGCCACAAA
>JAOTRS010000035.1:7010807-7022106 GCA_028565755.1 Dinotopterus cunningtoni
CAGCTGACTGTTGTTGTTGGTGTTATTTAATTACCAAATGCCATATGTGTTATTTTATGTGTTGTGTGTTATTAGTTTTGAAAGAATCCAGTATTGTTCTAGAATATAGGAAATAAATCTAACTTGCGTCCAAACTGTTTGAGTGGTACTGTATATCTGCTAAGCAGCTGTCTCATTACAGTGCAAGAGCGCCCCCTAGGTTATGAAACGACTCACTACGACTCACTACAAGGAACTACAACACAAATTACTTTGACATGAAAAATGACTGGCTTCTAATTGAAGAACTCAAAGACCCCTGGAGAGTCTGATACTCATAAGAAGAATGGCTTTTGTGTTTCGGTTTCATTCTTTTCTACATTAGCATCATACAGTGAGGTCTGAAAGTCTGCTATTAAAAAAAAAAAAAAGTTTTGTCACATATCATATGATGAACACGTTCTCAAACATTGAATATTCAGTATCAATTAATTACTTATTGTTTAAAAGTGAATTATTTAAAACTGGAAGGCTTTTATAACACTTAAATATAGCTAACTTGTCTGCGATTAACTTAAATAGAAGCTAATTAATTTTAATCCTGAGTTTGTCAGAGCTTATTATATATTATATCCATGAATACTGGTGTAATAATTCTTATGAAATATTACTTGACAAAATCAAACGAGTTCTGCATAATGAATGTTTAAATCTCTTATAAATACATAAAATACCATGTTAATGCATCCATTGAAAAACTATCACATTAAGACTAATGGAGAAATTCCAGTCAATTTATCAAATCTTTGAATGCATCATCAAACTCCTACATCAGTGGTGATGTCGAGACTTACTAGTGTAAAAAGGGAAAAAATGTTTCTTAGCTTCCAAAAAACATTCTTACATCGAGCTCTTCCTAATATTCTAACACTCTATTAACCTTTAAACCAATGAGCCATTAACAGGTCAAAATGTATTTTAAAAAAAGGGTAGTCCTTCTCTGTCAGCTACTGTCTTACTTGGAAGGGTTCCATGTGATGGACCAGACAGGCGATGACGTGCCACCCGGCCGCTCGATCTTCACTTTCTCCTCTCCGTTCTTGTTCCTGATGCTCACCACACCACTCATCATCCCCAGGGCCAGATACTGGCCATCGTTTGTCCAACTGAGGCCAGAGAAAGACAGGTGAGCTCAGAGAAATCTGATTTGCATTGGACTATAACCATAACTATAATATGAGGGACGTTCAAGTCAAACCCGGATTTTTGATTGTGCAGAATAACGGACAGCGTTATCCGAGTAAATTCTACCTTTATTTCTCTATATAATCCCCTGCAACACTTATGCCAGTGTTTACTAGTGCTTGAAAATTTAACATTTTATTTTATTTCTTAACAAAAGAACAAAATGAACTAAATGATTTAAAAAAAGATTAGTTCATTTTGATGAATGAGATTCAAAGAACCGAGTTACTAACATGATTTAAACTTCCCATCACTACAGGAAATCCTTTAATGGCACATATATGTATGTGGAAATGGCTTGAAGTGAGGTCAGGACTGTACAGGGGATTTGGCAACAACTCCTTAATGAGTTTTTTTTTAAAGTGCAAGTGGTATGGCTTTTTTCCATTTAAGCAAAAGGTAATTAAAGGAGTTCCTGGGAGGCCAGTGTTTCAGTGCTGACATGAAATGACATGAAGCAGGCAGTCCAAAAACTTTCTACCTTGATATCCAATCACTATTAAAACGCTGGGATACAAGCATTAGTGTAGCAGGGAATTATATAGTTATTCAATTCAATTCAATTTTATTTGTGTAGCTACATTGAGCACAATTTGTTTTCTAATGACCATAATGTTTTTGCATGGTACTGTACGTTTAGTGCTATACCAAGAGCCAGGAATTTAAGTTATTAGAAAATATACTAAATCTAGTACACATTATATATAAAAATAAATAAATGCTAAAAGGACTTGACTAAACATAAAAAAATCCTGTATATGAACATTTACTTACAATATGTATGTTACTTGCAATTACTTTTCAGGGGCGTCTTTGATTGAGGGGTGCTTTAACCAATCAGCAAGCAGTGTTTGGGGATCAATAAGGATCCACCATTTCTGTTTTTCAGGCAATATTTTCACATTTGTAGTAAATTCTTTTGGTTTGTCCATGTGGTTTTTAGCTTGGCCTGTGTACAACGGTTTCTATCATCATGCAGGTGCTTGTACTTACCCACAACAAGTGATCTTGCTGCTGACTTTGTGCTTGGACACCGATTTCTGTTCTGGAGACCAAAGACCTGCATCGCAAAACACACCCATATGAACAGCCATGTTGACTGCCATGAATGTCTCACTCACACACTCACACACACAAAGAAACACTCACCAAAATCTCCCGAGGAGCAGGATGCCAGCTGGTGTGTGACAGGATTGTATGCAACACACTGGATGGAGTCATTGTGGCTGTGAGATGGAAAAAAACAAATATATAAATTCTCAGCTGTTTGCCAGCCAATGAGACAACTCTCTCTCCATCATGTCAGTTTACTTTCCCTCTGTCTCCTGATTGGCTGATGGCTTCTGTATGGCCTGATATCTTTTGAGCCTAATGCTAGATCAAGGTGTACAGAGTGATCTAGTACTGTAAATAGGACCTACCAGATAGATGCTTTATTACTGAATATGTATTAGTATTCGTCTGCTTTCACACTAGATTGAGTTGTACAGTGCCTAGGTACAATTTCTCCCCCTCCTGTGCTAAAATGATTCTGTGCACGAGTACATTTGCATATTCACACTCTCTGATACAGCAGGTGGCAGTATGCACCTGGCTGGTTTCCAAGGAAACAATAAACATGAGAGAAGAAAAAAAAATAACAAGAAAGACCTTTCCCTTTGGGTTTTTTTCCTTTCTCAGGGTTGCCATGTTGGCCAAGTTATTGGCACAGGTTGACGCTGGTTGCCCAACAGGCTTGGGACTGGTAATAAAGATGGCCTGCATCTCATTGGCTAAGTCTTATACAGTATATAGGCTCAGGGTTAAGGGCCTTCCTCAAGGGCCTAACAATGGCAACCCGGCAGTAGTGGGGCGCGAACCCATGACCCTCCAATTAGCAACCCAGAGCCTCAATCACCTGGCCACCGCTTCCCCTACACCATGTAGTTCAGGAAATAAGACTGGCGCGTGCTGCGTGCACACAGAAATAGTGGGGTGACACATTGATGGTGCTGCTTCCTAACAGCCATCAGCTTCTATGCTCATATATGGTTGGATTTCACAATTTTGGGTTTAAATGTAAAGGGTGAGGACCACAGCCCACAGTGTAAAAGCACCCTTAGAATTACATAGGCTTCTGGTGACATTCACACAAAAAGTCGAGAAAGTGGTATCAACTCACGTGTATTTGAGAATTCCCTCCAGTTTAGAGGTCCATATGATGATGCTTTTGTCTGCAGATCCCGATGCAAAACGTTTTCCTGTGCAGAGGTTGAAAAGAAATTTACACTGAGACCAGGATAAAAGAAAAAGCTGACATTTTATATTACTATTCACTGGGAGTTTAAATGCTATAACATTACACAAGTTAAAAAAAATAATAATCATAAAAAGAGTAAACCATAAAAATCGTAAACAAAGTCCACCAATAAAACACGCACCATCTTTAGCATAGGCCACACAGTACACCGTGTCTTTATGTCCTTTCAGTGGCTGTATAAGAGTGCCATCAGCTGTGTCATAAACCTGGTAAGAAACAAAATGTCAACAGGATAAATTCATTCATTCATCTTTTGTACCACTGTACAGGGTTGCAGGGACATAGAGCCTATCCCAGGAGACTTAGGGCACACGGCAGGGTAAACCCTGGATAGGGTGGCAAACCATTGCAGGGCACAGACGCACACACTACCTACAAGTTGGGGACACCGATTAACATAATTTGCTAAACCTAGTCCCACTTTGGATTGTGGGAGGAAACCGGATTAACCGGTGGAAACCCACCAAGCACAAAGAGAACATGCAAACTCCATGTAACCCGAGGCAAGAATCGAACCCTGGCCCGTGGAGGCGTGAGGCCACAGTGCTAACCACTATGCTTACATGATAAATTGTCACTGTTCATTAATGCCTGGGCATTCAATAATTTGCCAAGTTGGTTCTTTTACTCACAAACCAGCACTCTTTAACAAAACTTCTGACTCTTAGTTGTGTGCTTTAACTGTTTAAAAAAAAGAAATAAAGAAATAAATATTACCAAAAAAACGTACACCTATAAATAGGAACTGTGACGTTACATATGGAACCTTGCAATAATTTACCAAATTTAAAAAAATTTTCTGCTACTGTATCTAAATAACTCTTTTTCCAAAATGAAAGCATCACCTACCAGAACTCTGTTTCCAGCCGCTACTATAAGCTGAGTGCCGTCGGGTTTGAAAGCCAAATCGTAAATGCTGTGAATGCAAAAACATATCAATTATAACCAATTGGTGTTGTACACACATAACACATCCCTCAGACGATGCTAGTTATAAGGAGTGTGAATCACTAGGGACCACCTGATACAATATTATCATGATAACTGGGTGCTGATTCTATTTGTATTGCGATTCGTGATATCTCGATTGGATATTAATGTCTGTATTTTGTTCGGCTTTTGCTGGAAAATTTTAAAACATGAACGATGAATTAAACGTTTCGACCAAATCTCTAAAGCTTTATATCTATAAAAGCTTAAGAGGTACGAAAAATGGTACATGAACATTCTCTGAGATCAACTTCTCCCAACCGTCTGAGAACAGTTTGGTGATGAACGATCCAGCATGATAAGGTAAAAAAAGTGAGAACTAAGTAGTTCGGGGAACAAAACATCAACATTTTTAGGTCCATGGCCAGGAAACTCCACAGACTTTAATCCCAGGAAGAACTTGTGGTCAGTCCTAAGAGGCAGGTGGACACACTCCTAACATTGATTATGCAAGACTGAAATGGCATCAGTCAGGATGTGGCACTGAAGAAGCAGACTTTGGAAGAGTATATGATTTAAACTTAAACTTTAAAAAACAACAACAACAACAACAACAACAGCAAAAAATGCTATTCCTGTTAAGTCCAGGATTATACTTCCAACTTGTTCACATGTAATATTAAACGGCACACGCGTAAACATCACGCAGTGATCAGTAATTTCATTTCTTTTCAGCACAATCATCACACAGGAGATGTTATCTAAACGGTGTTAACCAGGACTAGTTTACATAGTAACCGCCGTTGCTAAGCACATCCACTGCGCGGAGCCTGACACAGAGCACAGCACGCAGACGGTCACAGTGAAAATCCCACCATTGTTCCACTTTGTCTCGGTCGTGCACTTTGTCTATCCATGTAGGAACAGCTCGCATTGTAGCTCGGAACTTCACAATGTTTATGCGTTGACTTCAACAGGTCTCCAGCGCGATAAAGATGCAGAGCTAATGCTTGGATACCGAAGGGGGAAAAAAATATCTAACATGGCGACCGGCATCAAAATAAGAGTCGTTAGAAAGTAGCCCGTGCGCTGTGATTCACTTTCTACTGAATCGATTCCCTGACCGCGCGTTCATTTCAATAGAGCGATTTGATTCATTTGATTCATGACTCGGGTTATGGCGTAAAATTTAAACGCGCGTGGTCTCTCTCTCTCTCTCTCTCTCTCGCAACAAAAATACCTCTTAATAAAACTATTTAGAATTTAAATGTATGTTATTTATTTAATTATATATAAAATTATCAAATTATTCAATTACTCACCCATACCACTTTATTATGTTTAAAGTGTCAAGGGGGACCAGGAGCCAATCCCAGGAGACTTAGGGCACGAGGTGAGAGGTACATCTTAGATGAGGTGTCAATCCAGCACAGGGCACACACACTTACACGCTCATACACACACTATGGGCAGCTTTAGGAACGCCAATTAGCATAATCTGCATGTCTTTGGACTGTGGGAGGAAACCGGAGTACCCGGAGGAAACCCACCAACTATGGAAGAACATGCACACAGACCCGAGACAGGAATCGAACCAGGAACCTGTAGGTGCAAGGCAACAGTGCTAACCACCTACACCACCGTGCCAGTATTATTCAATTACTTTTGGAATTAAAAGCATGTGCCGTGGTTATGAAAAAATAATTAAGGACAGAGTGATGTGTGTTGGGGGTTAGGCAAACACACACAAAATGTCTTCAGAACACCTTTCTATCATATCCACTTTTGACTTTTCCAGCAATTGAAAATTGATCATGAAATCAGACCATATGACCCAGCCTACATTCCCCATATGTGCATTAGAGAACCTTGAATGTTATTCCTTGGATATCTTTTTGTAGGTACTATGCACTGCATACTGTGAACACGCAAGAAGGTCACTTACCTGGGAAATAGATGGCACGAGGATGCACTATAAGAAACAGTCAAGCCGGTTGAGGCAGTGTGATGCTCTGGGCAAAAATCTTGGGTCCTGACATTTATGTGGGTGTCACTTTAACACATGCAGTACTATTCATTTAAATGTTGGGATGATCAGAACAAACAAGCCTGATTCCTGGGGCATGATTTAGCAGTGTGAATGAATCTGCCGGCATCATCTTGGTGTTAGAGAGCACACCTTCAGATGTCTTGCAGAATCCATGTCCTGAGAAGTCAGAGGAGATGTTCATTTAAAGTTACCAGCCTCAAAAATCACCAATTAACAGCACCTCAGATTAGAGCCGTTGTGAGGCTGTACAGAACGTAAGTAGCAGAAACATCTCAATATCAACTGTCAAAAGGAAATTATTGCATATTTTGGATGCATTCGGCAATGTTTTTGTTTTACAGTGTAGAAACAAATAAAAATCAGAAAAGACAATGGAAGAAAGTGTGTCCAAACTTTTGACTGGTAACGTGTGTATAACAAAATCCCATGTATAATCATAATATCACATATTAAAACACGTTTTTATTTATTAATTAACTGATTGCGTGAGGAGAAACCTAAAGTGAATTAAGTGTCCAGTAGATGGCAGCATAAGATGTCTCGATGAAAGCAGACACTGCAAGAAGAAGAGCTTGAGGTTTCAGAAGAGGCGCTGTTTTGGAGAAAGTACAGTAAACTATAGCTTCTTGAGTAAAGCTACTTGGGTTAAGTGTAGACTCTTTGAACTCATGGCAGGTAAGTTTACAAAATCAAAGCACGGTTAAAATCAGTTACCAGATCGAATTTATTAGGTATATTTCGGAAAAGATTTACTTTGACATTTTTACTGGCTTTAAGCTGAACCATTCTGTGTCAATAAATACATCTGTTTAGTGTTTTGTCAAAAATGCTCCCTTGGCCGGAAGTAGTAGGAGTAAACACACTATTTCTTTTTTCTTTCTGTAGATAGAAATGGACAAATCTTGTTGTAGTGTTGTAAAGGGAAAAAAATGCCACTGTGTTTTATACAATACTTAGGGCCATGTCAACTAATACACGTAAATCCATAAAACATTTCATAAAGTTTTTTGTTCCACAGAATATATGCTTTTCTTATTTAATACACTTTTTGCCAAATTCGGTTTATATCTCCGGGCGGTCTGCTAGCTGTTCATTCACAGCCCTGATTCTGTAAATAGTAGTAGTAGTGCAAGGCACGCCCCACAACACTGTTCCAGCCAATCAGCAACAAGCGAGACTGAACGCTCGGAACTGATTGATCATGCATTACTTCCGTATAACGAACAACACAGGAAGCGTGACTGACCGTAGGCCCATATGAACGCGCGCGCGTTCGGACGTGTTCTTGTTTCTATAGTAACAGCTTACACAAGGGCCACACCATGTGTAAGCTAGTGTAGCAATAAATATATGTAGTTACAGCTCACTCACAGGGATTTATGTGGCAAATGGATTAGTTCTATTTTAAGATAATTGATTAAATCTGTTTATTTAAATGTGTTGTTATTTACTATAGAATAATCTGTGGAAATCAGTGTTAGAGGAATTTGCACTGCTTTCTCTCTTTTTCCTGAAGATGATAATACAGGCTCTAACTGATAATTGATTTTATAACTATATTTTCTCATGGATGTTCTGCAACATTAACTATACTAACTATATGTAACTATAAATGCAATGTAATGTGTCATTAATTAAACATAATAATAAAACTGTAAATATATTTCATTATTTATTACCCAGCTTCATATGCTTGGAAGTAAAGATGATTCCTGACAAATGTCCCGACCAAACGATGGCTACCAGTATAGAACAGACAGACACATCGCTCCCTCCTGGATGGACGAAAGAGACAAGACAGCGAAAGAAGGGCAAGACAGCAGGCAAAATGGACACGTACATTATCAGGTAATGTAGGCTTAGGATCTAACCTAGTTACTGAATGTGGCCAGATGGCCTGCTCTAGGATAAAACCTGGTGGTTGCAAATATCTTCCATGTCACAGTGACATAGCATGCATAAAAAAAAAAAAAAAAGTTAAATAAAATCTATAGAACAATAAAGTGTGCAAGAACTTTATTGTTGCGTGGTAAAAAACAGTAGAAATCACAGCTATGTTAAATAGTAAAAGTAAGAACATTTCTAAGTGCAGATGTGATGAGAACTCAGAGGATTGGACCTTAACAGCTATGTGGCCAAAAGAAAACCACTTGTTGTGAGCCTAATAGGGATGCATAGTGGCTGGGCAGTGTATAATACAATTAATGAAAAATCTATATGCAGTCTGTAATAACTGCAGTAACTGCTTGGTGGCCTCTTTTTCCAAAGTTAGTATTTTAAATCATAAAATATACATTTTTTATTATCATTTAAGTCCTGAGGGTAAACGCTTCAGATCCAAAGGAGAACTTCAGAAGTACCTTCTCTCTGAGGAATGTGTCCATCTGGACCTGGATGCTTTCGAGTTCTCACCAAAAAACAAAGCACAGGCTAAAAAACCAAACTCTGAAAAGCCACAACAAAAAGAACGTCAAACAGGGAGGAGAAAAGCCAAGCAGACGAATCAAGCCCCAGAAAATCATCCCGGGCTGGCTGTGGAAGAAAAGCAAAGTGGAGGGGTAGAGACAGAGGTGGAGGAGAAGGACAATAAAGATGCTCAGGTTCAGGATCTAAAGAGTAACGAAGAAGCACAGAAAGACATCAAGGATGAAATAGAGGAAGGATTGGCTTCTGTGCCTGCTATATGCATCCAGGCAGCATCGGAGAGTGAAGGAGAGGATAAAGAGAGCGAGGAGAAAGAAGAAAGTGATGAAATGAGTAACAGCCAAGAAATTGTCAGAAGTAGCATCAGCTCACCTGTCAGAAACACACAAAATAGTGAGTATCACCTTTTAAGACAAACAATATTCATGTATTAATGAGAATTATTATTGTTAAAATAATGTCCATATCTTTCCAAAGGATACACAAACTTTTTAACACGGTTATCAATCTGTACCACAAATAAATAGACTCAAATTTAATTGTATGTAATTATCTGTATTATTATGCAATTTCATTTATTTAACTGGGTTGTGTTTTTTTTTTTTTTTTCCAGGAGCAAAATTACATTCAGAGAAACGTAAAACCAGTCCATACTTTAGAAGAAGGAATGATGGTAGGTGTTTCGATCTGTTTACACTTGAGCAATGTAACATCATAGCTACCATAGTTAATCAGACAAAAACTGCAGCTTTTCATGTTTTCTTAGAAACCTAGAGACTCCAACAAAAATAAGTGTCTCCAACCTTCTGTATATTAACATTTACTGTTCTTTGTCTATTTATTATTAGTCTTACATGATCAATAAGGAGTGTCAATAATATGAGTCCCTGTGAGTTAGTGTTTTGTACTGTACATATATGATAACATTAGAATTCAACACCAGTGTAGTGTAAAATACATTACCGTAAACTGTTATTATACTGTATATTTTTTCATTTCTACTTCATGACATACTGTACTCCTAAAATCATCAGTATTATAGCACTATTGTTATTAAACCAACATTATTTCCCTGTCACTCTGTCACACAGGTCTCAGTCCTCCAAAGCGTAAAGCCTTCAGGAAGTGGACTCCTCCACGGTCCCCATTTAATCTGGTACAAGAAACCTTGTTTCATGACCCGTGGAAGCTTCTTGTGGCCACTATCTTCCTCAACAGAACTAACGGTAAACAACTCCTGCTAACCTGAAATATACTGAGTATGATGGGGTATAATGTTTTAAAATAATGTCATATGACATAAGAGATCTGTCCTCGTGCCCTAAAAGATATAGACATTTTTTTATTTATACAGTTAGATTTGATGAGCTTAGATTGTATGGTATAAATTTTAATGGACACCTTCAGACCAATCAGAATCCAGAATTTGACAGGGTATAATTAAGCAATATCCAATTTGAGGTTGTGCTGTAGTACAGAATTATCAGCACGGTTGTGATGTGGTTGTAATAGTATTGTGTTTTATACAACATCCACAAACACCAACTATTATCAACAGATTTGTTTCTTTATTTAACCAATTGCTCTGCCATCACATATCCTTCTGCGACATAACTTCTCTGACAGTTAGTGTTAGTAGCCGCGGTGAAAATAGAAAATTACGGAATTTACTTTTTTATTTCCACGTACTCCACTTTTTAATTAAAAATAATTAGCTAACTTTAGGGTTCAGGAGTTAAATCCCAAATAGCAGAAAATGGAAAGCTCTTGTAATCTGCTAGGGTGTACAATCCCTTGTTCCACACACCAAGTAGTGCCCTTGACCAAGGGTTAGATTTGAGATTCAACCATGTGTTAGAAGCTAGTTATCTTTGTAGCTCACTTTAGCTATAAACAAAAAAATGAGTGTTTTTCAGAGTAATTCAGAACAACTTAGAAGTGTTTACTAAGTAGACAAAGTGGTGTTTAGGATGACATAACATTTATCAGATGTGCTTTCTTGCTGGTGACTGGTTTTAAATGTGGGTTTTGGCAGGCAGCTGCACTCTCCTCTTTCCAGTACTGCAGACCGTACCAGTCTACTTTCACCCAGGCTGGCGACCAACAGTTGGTGTAATTAACAATTCTTAGAACACGTGATGTGGAGCGATACATTTGGTTAAACTTTCCAGTGATGTTATGCTCTATATCAGCACTCAAAACTAATATGACAAAAGTTTTCACTATAGGTTTATAGAGTGGAACCTCGGTTCACAAAGCACCCACATCCCCCCACCCCCCCGTGAGAAAAAAAAAATAGCCTAAAATTTGCCTTTGTTCACGAACTCCTCCTCGGAACACGACCCAGAAACTGCCATCCCCGCCACCCTTCT
>JAOTRS010000035.1:7064688-7076333 GCA_028565755.1 Dinotopterus cunningtoni
AGAGTTTCTATAGCAGAGGACAAAATGGTGGAAAGAAGAAATATTCTCCAAACACTGAACGTAAAGCTAAAAGTAAAGACTGCTTTTCTGTCCAATTTGGTTTTCTGGTTGTTTTACTTCCTTTTTATCTCTCTTGGATTGTTGGCTTCATATCATCCAGAAGTGCAACTTAAATAGACTGTCCTGCAGTCATGTAAACTGGTAAAAGCTGTTTATCTGAAATGGATTACAAGTAATAAAATCAATATGGTAAATAAATGTAAGAACTTAAATATAGTAACTACTGTGTGGAAATTAGTTGCTTCAAAAGTAGACACGTTTTCAACATTTGGTTGTTTAATATATTCAGAAACTTTTTATAAAGTAGCCTGTAGTCATGATTATATAACGTCTTTATAAACAAAAATTATGATTTCACTGTCTATTCTATTATCATATATTTTATTTTCACAAAGAGCACATTTCAAGACTTTTACCGAGGTCAGAGGTTATTTTCTATCAACCAATCCCACCAAATTTTATCAACCTTGAATTGCTGCATCATCCCTAGGAACGTTTAGCTTAACGTTCAGTGTTTGGAGAATATTTCTTCTTTCTGCTATTTTGTCCTCTGCTATAGAAACTCTTAAGCCTCTTAAAAGTCCCCCTCTCTACTCTTAGCAATTTTTTACCTTAGGAGCTTTTTTTAGGGCCAAGATGTTTCGTGAATCATTTTTATCTTTACTAAAATTTAATCCTAAATTTAAGGGGAAATTCTAAGAAAATGTCACAGTTCTAAGAATTTCTAAGACTTAAAAAGCAACTTTTAGGCTTAAGAAGCTTTGTAAATATGGGCCCAGAACTATAGGGAGGATGCTGTAACACCTCAAAACAGAGTCAAAGCAGGTTGTGTCGACAGTGTGGGCAGAAGTGTGAAGTTGTGCGTCATCATGCAAGATGATAACTTACTCCAAAGTTTAGGCTTCATTTAGCTTCTTAATAAGCATTGACTAGAACGGCACTGTTGATTGAGGATTCCAGAAAACTGTAAGCATCAATTTTCCAGATGATTAGTGACTTTTGAACTTTTTCTTCGTTGGCGATTGAGGATGTTTCCGTTCCATACTCTGCTGTTTACTCTCAGACTCGTAGTGATGAATCTGTCTCGCGACCAGTAATGACAGTCTTCGAGAAACTTTCACCTTCCTTAGAGTATCAGTTGAAATTTTTTTGCAGATATCCAAACGCTTGTGTTTATGCTCTAAAACCTAATCACTGCACACTGCTCTTCCCTGGTGCAAATAACAAAACGGGGCATCCATGTTTTTTTTACAAATTAACTGATGTGAAACGTTCACACCTGCACAGCAGTGACTGGGGAGACAGTAGTCTTGAACGGAAAGCGCTGATGAGATCAACAAAAGTTTTAATATAACCGGAGTGCAGACAGATTTTGACTCACTCTCGTATAACAGCACATCTGTCATATTTTAAAAATCATTCTGTACTGTATTAGGTGTCAACGTGTTATGCTACTCCTCCCCAAAAACATCATATCAGAAATACTACCTATAAATGGTGAGGAGAGAGAGAGAGAGAGAGAGAGAGAGAGAGAGAGAGAGCTGCATTAAGTCCTAATCTGTGAAATGAATAAGTGGAGAATTCAAGTTTCATTTAGGTATTTGAGTAAATTGGTTAGACCTGGTTGGCTTCACGCCACCTTCTTTGCCACCCAAAAATACACACCTCCACACTTCTCACATGAAAAAAAATAAATAAAAATGCACCACACCCCTTTTCACTTTCACCCAAACAAACAAACAAAAAAGAATGATTACAAACAGTTGTACAAAACTCATTTTTTTTTAATTAAATTCTATTTTAAGTTTTATTTCCATGTATAAAAGTTCTACAGTGACAGGCTTGGCATGTAACCAGAAAAGAGAGCACACCTTTTTTAGTCCTTCTCAATACACAATACCGAGCACACGAAAAGTACAAAAAAAGTACAGAAAGGAACAACAACAGGTACACCGTGACACAAGACATGTGAGAGTGTATTTGTGTTGTAGTGTGTGTGAGTGCACCCAAGGGTGGGGATTGCTTGTGTGATCAAATAAATAAATGATAATTCTTCAGTCTGGATGAAGTGGCATCCTCTGTTTAAAGTGAGGATGGCACTTTTGTGCATTCATTTACATCTTTTCCTTTTATTTTTTTATCCACAACCATTCGCTGATGCTGTGTCTTACACTCACCATTCACACACACACACACACACACACACACACACACACACACACACACACACCTCACGCAACTGTAGACGGTATTATTAGCTTACAATCTGCGACACAAGCTAGACATTTACATAGGGGTTTGTACATGCACGCACACACACACACACACCTTTCTCTTGCTTGGATTCACAGACACTCACAGATCTCATTCATCTGAATTGGTCGATATGATACGAATGATCTTCTGTTGAGATCTCCGTCCCTTCACACACCCTCCCCCACATGAGTGTGTGTGTGTGTGTGTGTGTGGGTGGGTGGGTGTGTATACTATGAAAGTTGTACCAAGTTTGTAGGCTGGGTTTTGGTCAGGTTGGAGCGTGTTGATATCCACACACAACTGATATCCGTGAATCATGATCTTGATAACTCCCATCCCTCCATTGAACTCTCTACATCTAGACATGTTTACTAGCTAAGACTGAAGAGTGTAGTGTGAAGTGATGAGTGTGTTCACTTTTTTTTTTCCTGCTCTACAAAATCTACCAGCTTATACAGTATATTTAAACACATACCGACTAGAGACAAAACACGATACATACCGAAGACCATGCCCAAAGTTATTTAGCACCAGAGAGATGGATTACTGGGTTCGAATTTGTCTCTGTGTCTATGACATCCATCAACGTAAACCTAGGTACACATGCCGTCTTTTTGTGTACATCAGGGAAGCATGTCACATCCGTGTAAGTAGTTAATCACGTCCGGTGATCGTGCATGCTCTCACACCATTATTCGTGTGTATGCTTGTGTGTGTGTGTGTGTATGATTTTCAGTCACTATCGCTCGTATAGCTGCTGGGATCGCCCTGCACTTTGTTCCGGTGCTGCATGGCACGATGATACGCCACCTGCACCGACTTCCTGATGTTGGATTTCCTGCCTTCCAGCATCTTCTCCTTATCCAGCTCCTGATCCACACCCAGAGGCACAAGCTTTGAGCGTGGCAACCATTGCCTGCACACACACACACAGAAAAGGATAAAACAATCAAAAACATACATGCTCTTTTTCTTAACACACATGCACACGTTTTTTGATGCTCAAGGCACGTTTTCAAACCACACTGCCCCATTTCATTTGACACTTTTCAGCACTTTGTTTCACGCTTGGTTCATCTGGCCTATTTACTGCTCTTTGTTCTTTGACACAGGATGTGAAGTACACAAAAAAAGTGTCTTTGAAAAGTTGACAGCTAGGAAATAAAAGACTTTCGTAATTCATGAAAAGCAAACAAAACAAATCCTTTCTTTGTCCAAGAAACTAGTCATGCATTCAACAACTGTGGAAAGGATTACATAACATTGCATCAGGAATAATTTGGTTTTGTTAGCATTCATTTGTGTGAATTAAGCATTTCTAACATTCCTGTACCAAGAGTTCTATGTTTGAAACTGCACACGCCTGCAAATAATCATTTCCTCCTGTCTTAATTCTGCTTAACAGCAATAACACGATATAAAATCTATACAGGATGTAAATATAGTAAATGGAAACTTAGGTCTGATTCTGGTTTCAGTTATTCTTAGTTACTCTGGTATACAGTAATGCTTATAGAACAAGGTCAGGTGCGCATCGAAGCAACGAATTCTCAGAATTTATAGGACATGTTCCTACTGGCATCACCTGCATGCAATGCGAGTCAGAAACGGTAGAACACAACGCGTGATTTGATGTCAGCCATTTTGAAGAAGAAGAAAAAAAAAAAAAAAAAAAAAAGACTGTGTGACGCTTCCTGGAAACGATATCAATAAAACCAGAAATAAAAGTGCAGAAATGAGAAGGGATAATAAGGGGCGTCTGAGGTTAAACAAAGACGCTGAGCCCGAGTCAATGCCAGCATGACTGAGTTCGGTTTAAAAACACACGGTGGGGAATTCCTCATTTCTTAGCAATATTATTACGCAAAGTATGCAATATTTTTCTATAGTTTTCTGCAAGAGCTTTAAATCTAAACCTAGTCAATAGTAAAAAATATATATATACACACGTTCTCATTTTATTTGCTATACTGGATCAGAAGATATGCAAGGGGTCAAATTTCCTGTTACTGTTAGTTCAAGTTTGCAGAGCATGATCTGTTCTCTTTTATCTTGTAGTGACCTGAGGTGCAACTTGTTAGTTCGACATTTTAAAATACCAGGGCAAATATTCTAACACCTTAAAAGAAAAAATTCTAATTTTTTGTTGCATACTTGTCATACTGAAATAACTGCAATCATCAAGCAAATTTTAATATTATACAAAGATAATCTAAGGCAATACTTAATACAGTCTTTAAATAATTACTTTATTTATTATTATTATTATAAATTTATATTATTTATTATTATAAATTAATTTTATTTATATAAAGAAATGATTGCTGGCTTTTGAAAAGATGTATATCAGTGAGTTTTAAAAATAATAACTATTTATTATTATTATTATAAATAAATATTATTTATTATTATAAATTAATTTCATTTATATAAAGAAATGACTGCTGGCTTTTAAAAAGACATGTATATCAGTGAGAAATCACAAATCACAACAAGCATTTCGGTAGTGGGGTGTGGGGAGAGAGTGAGAGGGAGGGGAAGAGAAAGAATTTTTTTTTTTCAAGAACAACTTTCAATGCGGTACACCACAACATTCAGTCATTACTTTTCTACAGCATCATATAATACGATTATTGCAGTAGTATAGTATATTACAATGGGATGTGTTCCACTCTTTTTGAAGTGACTCTTTGCAGAAAAAAAATCTAATAAATGTAACCAATTTTATCCAGAAAGGGAAACACCAGACAGTCTATTGAAAAAGTTCAACTAATTAAACAGGTCAAATCTCAGGTCGCTACTGCTCGCCTGGAATAAAAACCTGCACTCAGAAGGCCCTTTGTGGACAAGACTGGACACACCCTTGGCTTAAGTAATAAGTTGATAAGCAATCGCCAGAGAATTGCCCATGCTGACATCAACAATATCATGAAATGGAAGAGTGGCCAGAAGGAAGCCACTTTTAAAAAAGACCAACATAAAGGTATACCTGGAGTTTTTATAAAGGTATGTGAAAAAAATCTGAGGGCTTTTGAAAAAAGCTTTTGAGGTTTATGATCTAAAAGCAAAGCATTATGTTTGGCACAGACTAATGCCCATGCAACACAATTCCAACCTTCAAGCACACTGGTGGCAACACTACACCACAATGAAATTTCTAACCATTTAAAAGCACTCTTTGTACAGTATTGATCGTTTATCAGAATAAAAAAAAGACTTTGTGTTCTGGAATTGACTTCTAATTGAATCTAATTGAAAATCTGTGTCATGACCTTAAAGTTGTCGTCGAGCAAAGTAAAAAAAAAATGTAATTTGAAAGATCTGGGGAAAAATAAAAGAAATGGCAAAATGAAAATGAGCAAGTTCATAGAGATCAATTTGAGACACCGCAAATCAATAATTGGTACAAAAGAACAAAAAAACAAGTATTGATTCTTTGTGTTGAGTGCTTATCAATTAAGCAGTATTTTGGACCTTTTTACTTTAAAATAATTTTGGGCAAATCTACGTTATTCACACCATTTTATTCTATAAACTGTCACCTGAAAACGGACAGAAAATATTACATTTTAATATACACTCACTTGCCACTTCATTAGGTACACCTTGCTAGTACTGGGTTCGACCCCTTTTTGCCTTCAGAACTGCCTTAATTCATCAGGGCAAAGATTTAACGAGGTGCTGGAAACATTTCTTAGAGATTTTGTTTCATAGTCTCACGTAGTTGCTGATTTGTCTACAGTGCGTTCTCTCATGATGTGAATCTTCCGTTCCACCACCGCTCAAATAGGCTCCACTGAATTGAGATCTGGTGACTACGGAGGCCAGCTGAGTACAGGGAACTCATTGTCATGTTGATGAAACCAATTTGGGATGGCTTTAGCCTATCACGTGTTATAGCGAGTCATCCTGTGGCCACAAAGAGATGGACATGTTCAGCAACAATACTCAAAAAGTAGACTGTGACATTGACATGATGCTCAAATGGTACTAAGGGGCCCAAAGTGTGGCAAGAAATTATCCCCACAACATTACACCAGTACCACCAGCCTGAATTGTTGATAAAAGGCCAGATGAATCCTTGACTTTATGTTGCTTATGCCAAATTCTGACCATCGTAATTGAAATGGAAACTCATCAAACTAGGCAACATTTTAACAATCTCCTGTTGTTCAATTTTGGTAATACGAACTGTAACCTCACTTTCCTGTTCTTAGCAGACAGGAGTTGAACCTGTGTGGTCTTCTGCTGCTGTAGACCATCTGCTTTAAGGTTTGATGTGCTACAGTATGCATTCAGAGATGCTCTTTGGCATACCTCTGTTGTATTGGACATCTGAAGTACTGTTGACCTTCTATCAGTTCGAACCAGTTTGCCGATTCTCTTGTGACCTCTGGCATTTTCGCCCAGAAAACTGCCAGTCAGTGAATGTTTTCTCTTTTTCATACCATTGTGTTTAAACCCTAAAGGTTGTTTTATGTGAAAATCCCAGCAGATCAGCAGCTCAAACAAGCCGGTCTGGCACCAACAACCATGCCATGTTCAATGTCACTTAAATCACTTTTCTTCCCCATTCTGGTGCTCGGATTGTACCTCAGCAGACTGGCTTGACAAATGTCAAGAAGCCTAAATGCACCGAGTTGCTGCCATGTGATTGTGTTAATGAGCAGTTGAAGAGGTGTTCCTAATTAACTTGCCAGTGCACTTTAATTATATGTTGCAATAGAGCAAAAAGAGAAAGAATCACTGATGGGGGGGTGAACCCTTTCTCAGAAGGGACTGTAAATCTTTTTATGGTGGATGTTTGTGTGTTTTTTCTTGCTGTAATGAGTAATTGCGAAAGGTAATGCGCACACACTGTTAAAATACAACTATGATTTTACTCACCAAGTCCTCTTGTTGTCAAAAAACAGCACTAGGAATAGATGCTCCCGTGCTTCCTGGGTCATCTGCTCCCCAAGCTTGAGCACCTCCAGAGGAGGAACAGGGATCGGCACACCTCTGTGGAACATGCCCTCCCGTGGCATTTTAGGATCGATAATCTGAGAGATAGAGGGGAATGACAAATATCGTTTTGTATTTTGTCAAATCTATCGTTTTCTGCATCATAAATATGGTAATCCTGCGGTTGGAGTTCTTTCGCTCTTTTTTGCATAGTTGCGTTGTGATTGATGTATCTGAGCTGGTACTTTCGCATGAATTTCCTGTCGTTTCCTGACACAGCACTGATTCTGACGCGCTGTTAAGGAGCTGTGACTCAGATCAGTTAGAAACTTGAGATTGTAATATCAAAAAAAATAAACTAAACGAAAAATTCCACATGACTCACATACAATGTTTTTTTCAATTAAAATGAGATTTAAGTAATATTCGTCCACTTAAGATACCTTGGTTGTTTAAATAGGTGAAATTAATAGTTATGTCCCAGACAAACTGTAACTATGTTTAAACCTGCTAAACAGTGCCACTCAGTGGCTTAGAGCTGCTTTTGGATCTGCATATCTGAATGCAACTGCAAATCCTGTTCACACACAACTGCATATCCTGTTTACACAAGTAATTAACACTTAATATTTGGTTACATCATTAAACTCTCTCACATGTTCTTCTACTTGTTGTTTGTTTTGATTTGTTCTCCCTACTTTTTCTCCTTATACTCTTCAGGGGTAAAATGTGTGTAAGATTAGAGGAGGTCTGCTCACTGACATGGCATTTTCACTTTTTATCCCTGATAAAGTTCAGTCCTTTGTTCTGGTGGTATATTTTAAGTTGTCTTGCTGCAAGATGAAGTTTTATGACGTTCCACCTGATAAGATTGGTTGCATTTCTCTCTAAATTTGCAGACGGAATATTATATTGACTTCTAAACACATTATGCTGCTCCAATCATAATCCACCATCAATAAGAAGTAGTGAAGGCGTTGCAGAAGCAGCCATGCAAGCCCAAGCTGACACTATTTCCATTATGCTTGACAATCTACCACTTCTTTTATCATAAGTCTTTCTTTTTTTTTTTATCATAAGTGAACCCTTTCTTTCTTCACACTTGGATTTTTCCATCACTTTAGTAGAGGTTAATCATTGTTTCAATCTTAACTTCTAATTGCTAATAAGTTGTTTACTGTAAATCTCGTATTACAGACCGCAGAATAAAAAAAGTAATGGTGTTAATGATGGTAAAGGATCATGTTGAGTAATGTAATTTCCATTAATTTGTATTAATAAAATCTGCATCTATCTCTATTCCTCCATACATCAAGAAACCTCTGTAGTCAAAGGGGCCGATGGTGATTGCCATTGTATTTTGTCCAATTTTACAACTCGGGTTAGCATTCACACACTACAGGCAATTTAGGAACGGAAATTAAAATAAGATAAATCCTTATTAATCCCAGGGGGAAATTGCAGTTCTGCAGCAGCTCAGACAAAAACAGATTAAATACATACGCAAGTACTTAGGACTGGAACAAAACCATTAAAACAAAACAAAAACCAAAGATATAATAAAGCTACAATACTTCATATTCATATAGACATTTACACAGGAAGCGGAAATGTCAAGGGAAGCGCAAATTGGCTTAATCTGCCTGTCTTTGGACTGAAGAAGAAAACCAGAGTACCTGGAGGAAACCTACCAAGCACGGGGAGAACATGCAAACTCAATGCGCACAGACAAGAAACGGGAATCAAACCTGGACCCTGCAGGTGCAAGGCGACAGTGCTAACCACTAAGCGATTGTGCCATAATCTACCTCTATATTTTTTTCTGGATTGTAATACCTTTACCCTTGTCAAGTGATAGTTGTTGCTGACTATTCTTTTTTTCCTTTCCAGCTTTGTTTTTCTTGGTTGTTAATACACCAATTATTTCTTTCTTTTTAAAAAATATTCATAAATGTTGTGTTGCTTATGAATCAATTCTCCCTTTTGTTCTCAGCTTCAAAATGGAAAGTTCTCTGATTATATTGTTGTTTATGCCTTTTACCAACTAATGCAATCCCCACGAGGTAAACCTATAACTCATAGGAAGAGTAGATGCTATAGACTCATTTACTAGTAAAAGTATTTTACCACTTGGAAAAATGGGCAGGTTCCAACAAAACATGCCATGCTCTAAAGTTACTTACTGCATGTACAGTAGATGTCATCCTGTGATCTAAAACTGAATTTTTTATCTATTTTCCCACACTAAATAATTTTTGTTTATCTCATCTCCAAATGACGTCAGCGTAAAGCAAAACCAAAATAATTTGCCGAGCTATTCCAAATCTTTCAGAGGGGACTAATCCTATATTTCTGGTGGAGCACTTTTAATAAAGAACATTTTTACGAAAGCAGTTTTGATGAAAATGTAAACTGGAAAAAATTTGAACAAGCCTAAGGGAAAAAAAAAAAAAAAAAAAATCACTTGGCTGACAATTAACAGTGCAATTATAAATAATTTGATTTCTATAACTGTATACTGTAAAGTCCAAAAGTGCAGCAGTTTAAACTGGCATCAGAGTCCTAATCAATTAAAACACCTGGTTGATTAAACTATACAAATAGTGCAGCTTTTATAGCATAATTCTTTCCGGATGTGAGCTTGTATATCAAAATACTCGTATATCAAAGTGAAGTTCCCCAAAAGAAATAATGGAAACTATGATGATTCATCCCACAACCCAAAAATATTCATAAAAAAATAATGAATACAAAATAAAGTGAATATAAAACTATAAAATTAGCCTGCACTTTACATTGGTGTTAGACGAGAGCTGAAGCAGGAGCAAGGGGGCTACTGTGCAAGACGACTTTCACACACACACTACCGGAATCACTCTTCTGCACAGATTCATCTTCTGCACTGCTACAGCCTTTTTAACTTTTTGTTTTAACGGAGTCAGTTGTTGCAGTACATACAATTTTAAAAAATGCTTCACGTGTGCGCACACACGTGGTCACAATGTTATATTAAACAATACATGTGTGGATGAGACTAAGCATGGGAGACAATTACCCACAATCCCACAGCGCAAAAGAGAAGAACCAATGGCTTAGTTGTGATCACGTGACGATCGGCAGACAAAGCATATGGATGCTACATTACTCGTATATCAAAACCTCGCTCATTTAACAAGTTAAAATTTCTTTAAAAAATGTTTCTTGTCTTGCAAAACGCTCACAAGTTATTCGCAATCCAAGATTCCACTGTAATATCAATAAAAGGTCCTCAAAAGTAAGACAAATGTGTACATGTTAAGCATATTCAAGTCAGTTAATCTGTGTGCAACACTTACCAGAGCAGGATAAGAAGGGTATCCTCGACACTTGGCCCATACGAGATCGAGGGCATCTAGGGTGGTGTAGTCTGAGGAACCCATCCAGCATCCTGACCTACTCCGGCCTCGCACCACTGAATACGCAAATACATATTAATGATCACAGTTCTGTCTATTAATGTGTGGAGGTGTTTATCTGTACTCACAGTGTGAAACTCCTCTGGCTCCTCCCACTGAATAGGAGTCATTCTCTGTTCCTGAGGTTTCCTCGCTGCTATCGTCTTGAAATGTTGGACGCAAGAATGAAGCCTTCCCACGGCCCTGCTTTGAAGGAGTCGTACTGATACGAAGAGACAGAGAGAGAGATGGAGACAAATTGGTTTGTCTGTTAACAGAGACTATACTGGTTATTACCTTTTTCCATCAGTTTGAATATACTGTATTTTGGGAATATTTTGTTTCTGTAACACTTCATCAAATAAGTAGGCAATAATAGCCATGTTCTCAATGCTATGGACAAAATCTATATCTTAGGAAAGATTACAACAAGTTTGCTAGATCAACTATCAAAGCACACAGTACTAGATTCCAGATGAAAACATGCTAGCTGTGGTGTATGCGTACCTTGTTCTGTCGGAAGCGGCACTGCTGCTGCTGCTGGTTGTAGATTCTGAGTCAGAGCTGGAGTGGAGATAGTGTGGGTCGCTCCTGTACATCGTGAAACTCTCAGTTACAGGTTTACTACCTCCATCGAAACCATTGCTGGGCAGACCTGAGATATAGAATGTGAAGATAAACTAGTCAAAGCAAATTTACAAAGATTATTCACCACTTTCCTCCAAGTTCTCCGATTTCCACACCCAGCTCAAAATCATGGAACAAGTGAATGTGTGTCCATAGTGCCCTGTGATGGACTGGGAACTAAATACTGTATAGTATTCACACCTCATACCCTGGATAGGCAAGGCAAGGCAAGGCAAGTATATTTATATAGCACATTTCATACACAATGGTAATTCAAAGTGCTTTACATAAAAGAAAAGAAAATAATTATAAAAAGAGATAGAA
>JAOTRS010000035.1:7083101-7099432 GCA_028565755.1 Dinotopterus cunningtoni
AACAGCATCACCCGGGGTTCGAACCAGCGCTCCCCGGATGATAGGGCGAGCGCTTTACCACTGCGCCACTCGGAGGCTATATGTAGTGTTTCTAATGAAAAGGATGTTATTTGAGATTTGAACCTTAACCATTGAGGTTTGTGATTATAATAATTATATTTTTGTGCAAAAAATATTTTTCCTACTAAGATGAAGTTTCTGTGATATAAATGCATGGTGAGCACTTCTAATGTCATGTTGTGTTTTTTTTTTTTAACTGAATCCCGTTAACACTATGCCCACCTGTGTGGTGGTATGCATGGCACGGACACGACAGGTGCAGCCGCTCTCTTCTCTGCTAAAATCTTCCTTGCCCTTTTCAGCTTCCGCCTCGATTTGGCCTTTGCTCTTTTGGCCCGCTCCTCTCCGACTCCACCGCCGTCCTCCTCGTCTTCGTCCTCCGCCTCGCTGAGAGACGAACCGCTCCCAGTTCCGCCTCCGAGCGGACGGGCCGTGCCAGGTGGCGTGTGAACGTCACAGTATGCCGTCTTGCGCACGCTGAACGAGGTGCCGTTGGCACCGGTCTCGCGCACGGGCTCCATCTTCATGTAGAGCCCGGCTTGCTGTGCACACGTCACGTGGAAAGCTGTGTAACAGTTGGCCTTGTGACACTGGATACACGCGCCAGCCCCTCGCTGCTTACAAATGTAGCATGTCAGCTTCCAGCGTGCTGCTGGGATGTGCTCGATGCTGTCGATCGGCTCTAAGAAGACCGTGTTGGCAAAGCACACCTAAAGCAGTAAGGTCAGAATGAAGACATGAGAAAAAAAACATGTTTTTTCTGACACAAGTCTGGGTATGCATATAGTACACACCATACACTCACCTCTGGTATCCACAACGCGCATACAACGTGTGCCCAGCGGGCATCGTCAGTCTGCTTGAAGGCTCCACCCTTGTTAGGGCACAGCGCACAGTCGACGGCACGGGAGGGTGACTGCAGGCAGCGACGGCAAAGCCACTGACCCTCTGGGATGTAAGGCACGCCGTAGCACTCCTGGTGCACGGCTAGGTTACACATGTCGCAGAATAAAATAACGTTGCTGTTCTGGCACTCGCCGTCATTACAAATGCAGCACACAGCGTCCTCATCGATCAGTGCATTTGGCTCGCCCTGATCCAAAGAATGTGACGGGAGAACGAGAGAGAGAGAGATGCTCAGAAATTTTACATACACTTTTTAAAAAATACAAAGCACCGTGGAAAGCAGTCATAGGTCAATAACAGGTGGTGTGATTCCATTACAACCCCAAAGTTGATTATTTACCAATTACCATTGATCCTGTCATCACCTTCATTATAGCAAACCAAATTGCATTTTAATATTTATAAATTAGAATCTGGCATCGTTGATGGCAGACCACACAACTTTTCTTGTGCACAATTACAGCGAGAGATCTTCTTAAAGTAAAAATAGCCTTTAATGTAATTTGGCTGCATAACCCTCTAATGCGTCAAGCCGGGTGACACGCCGACATCAACAGACTATTACATTCTTCTTTTCTGAGGCTCTTCCAGGCTTGCACTGACTTTCACCTGATGTTTGTTTTGTTGTGTTCCTCCCTTCATGTCACCTCTTCAGGAGATGACATGCAAATTCTCCCTCGCTCATTTTCTATACCCTGTACAGGGTCGCGGGAAGCCTGGTGTGTATCCCATGTGCTTTCCGCATTAAGCAGCACACAATCCTTCACATAATCATTCCTGTAATCATTCACACACCCTGGGCAATTTGGGAATGCCAATTCGTTCCTCTGTAAATTGCCTGATCGAATACAGAGACTGCCGTCTGCTGCTACCATAATGAGCTAGATGATCAATAAAGATTAGTGAGTCTGTTCCAGAAGCAGCCATGCAAGCCCAAGCCATGACACTACCTGCGCTGTTCTGGCCGAGTCAGCTTGTATGGTTTGGATCATGAGCAGATCCTTTCCTTCACTGAACAGTTACTACAATTTCCATTTACTGCTGATGAGTGATTTGATTCTTGTGGTCTTTATTTCTGCTGTCTGTCTTCTTTAAATGATGGATTGTGAAATCTTACCTCAGTCATGTGGATGTTGTTGGTGATGTCTCTAACTATTGTTAACAACGTTTCCTAACTGCTAATTTCCTTGGCTGACCTGTTCAATAGGGGTGGGAATCATCAGGGGCCAGCCGATATGATATTATTGCAATACCTTTGTGCTGATTTGATATGTATTGCGATTCTGCGACTGTCAAAATTGTATAAATTCTGTACATTTTTTTTTCCTTTAGATTTTGTAACAATTCTAAACAAACATCACATAATTTGCCACTACCAAAAAAACAAACAAACAAACAAACAAAAAAAACAGGAACAAACATTCAGGGCTATTATTTGTTTCCACAATCAAGAAGAATTAGCCTTGCCCTTCCCACACTATCGGACTGAACCGTATCTTACTCCGGCCCCACAAACGTACAAAACCCCTTACATCCTGTTTAGATCTAAATGCCTAATCAGACATTTTCACTTGTGTTCTGTGTTCTCCAAAATGTAGGTCAAACTTTATTTCTTCGGTTCTGATCAAACATATTGGTGTCAGATCAACAACAACAAAAAAAAAAAAATCACACAAAAAACACTGTCAAACCTTGTTGTGGCTCTCAAAGTAGGACTCCTTTTCTAACCGATCCATCAGGTACTCGAACACCTCCTGAGGGATCGGCGTCACTCCATCACTACGCCGTTTGTCGTTCATAATGTCCAGCCAGATGTAATCTTCTTCGTCGATGTCGTACTCCACCTCCTCATCCAGCTCCTCCACAGACTTATCTATGTACCTATGAGACGGAGAAAATGCACAACTTGAGTTGATGATTTGCATGACATGGATATGTGAATTAATATGGATCTACGGATGAACCTACTGCTTTAAAAGAAATTGTAACTAAATAAGCAGCAGCTGCCGTATTGTTAAAGCCGAACTAAAGCAAAAGCATTCACCCTCAACTGCTCAGATGTATAATAAGATAAAATGTAGGTCGCTCTGCCAAATGCCAGAAATGTAAATACTGACTTACATTTAGTGTTCTATCCACACCACATAAGACTTGATTTGCAGCAACAGTTCCATCCTTTATGTGGACACTTGCGAGTATAAAAACATGCCTCGTCTATTTTACTTTCAAATTTCAACCTCAGCTGAATCACAGAGGATACAGAGACCATCCCAAGACCCCTGTGTGTGAGGCAGGAACCATGAATGTGATGCCAATGCACAAGGCACCACGTGCACTGATGTTAGGCACAGTAAGGGCGGAAACATACTTAAGAAATATTACAGAGAGGGAGTGCTGTTCTGATGAATATCGGCATGACTGTGTTGCTGTCATATGCACTATTTATTATCAACATATGCTTCCACAACTAGCGGAACTAACTAACTGAGACAGGTGGAGCTGATGACCAATAGTTAGTGTCTGACAGTTAGTGAAATTAACAGGGGTGAATGAAAGTATTTTTAAATTCTTACTTGTTCTATGTAGTCAAGAGTGTAAAACATGGAGGTGATGAATAGTCTTGTAAATCTTTCAAGTTCCTCTTTAGATTTTTTACTTTAGAATATCAGCTCAGTTAAACTTCTGGGTTTAAATCCCAAATGGTGTTAAATGGAAAGTTAGTGTGCTACGTAGGCTGTACAATCCACATAAAGTAGTGCCCCTGATCAAGGTTTGGAGACAGAGTCGGGTTTCAGCCTTGTGTTAGAAGCAAGTTAGAACACGGATGATTCAGTGGTGATTCGGAACGACTGACTTAGAAGTAATTATTATGGAGTATGGAGGCAACCCATACCAACCTACTTTCACCACATAGTGTCAACTGACAGTGTAATAAACGGTTATGAAAAAACTTGTGATAAATATATAGTTAAACATCCCAGTACCGTTACCATCTATTATCATCACTCGTGGAACGTCCCTTGTCCAATCGGGTTGGAGCTAACTGTTGTATACCTGCTGTTAAATGATGTTTTCATGTAGTCTACTGGCAACGTCGTGAGCTTATTTGTTTACATACTGCCTATATATGACGCGTGTTAGCAGAGGATTCGAGTAGGGGACACACTAGAGAATTCAACCAGGCACTTTTGCATAAAGTAAACAAACACAGCAACACTCAAGGCGCTTTGTTTCTTGCCAACCGTTTTAACATACATACTTTGAGTAACTGTGCAGTAGAGATGGGGTAAAAAAAAAATTTTTTTGTTGCGATTCACGAATTGCCACACTGACTCCAGAAATTATATTTTTACATTTATAATAGAGATGAACTGGTTGATTGGTCAGTGACCAGAATTAGCTGATTTTCAGTTTGATTGGCCATGACCAGTGATCGACCGATCAGCCTCAGATATAAACGATTCTGTATCGAGCGGCGAAACAGAAACGTGGTTTTATGGTGTAACACGCGTCAAAAGCCCCCGATCTGCCTTTTTCTCCAAACTCTGTAAATTAGTCTTCAACACACTTACACAAGTCTTAAAACACCATGGGCGCTAATTAGTCACAAATCACATTTGCTAAGTTTATTCAGAAATAATGATTATGAGGAGGACAAATACGTGCTGCTTAGTTAAATGGTAACTAACTAATTTGAAGTTTCTATTGTTTAAATGCTGAGCTTGGTTCTTAAGTGAGAAAACTAATGTAAACTAATGTAACTAATAAGGAACGAGCTACATTTAACTACTTATTAAACTTTTTTAAAGGTTTAAAATTGCAATAAAATCAAGTGAAAGTGTAAAATCGGGATATTTATAAAATCGCAATACTTATGGAACTGCAACTTTAATCGTGGTACCAAAGAATCACGGAAATATTGTATCAGGAGGTGGTTCCCTTCCCTACTGTGCAGCAGTAAAGATTTATCATACAGGTGGGGGTAATTGTAGACTTCTTTTCAAATCTTTCCACCATTTTTGACTGTTTCCGCATCGTATTCATTTCTGAGGACATTTCTATGCACCAAACGAACACAGGATACACTAGAGAGCCAGCAGTTAAAACTGAGTAGATTTCCACTCAAAAGAGGACACAGTATATTATGCACCACATATGTCTACTACATTGTCATGATTTTCATTATCTCTGTTTTAACCTTACTTTCTTATAACTGAGAAATTTAAGAACATTTAGATCCTGAATTAGTACCTGTAATAAGACGTTGGTCTTGGTGGTGCATCAGGCCTGTCTTGATCCAACTCTCTGAACACAGCCTCAGGGAGCTTCACAGCTGGCCCTGTCGGATTTCCATGATGATGCATACTGTCCTTTTTCTTTTCTTTGCTCTTGTGCTTGCCCGCTTTGGGTGTTGCCCCCGCTCCTTTACCCCCGTTGGCTGCTGCAGGAGTGTCAGGTCTGTCCTTTCCATTAGTCCCACCTTCACTGACCCCATTCTCACCATTGCACGTTGTGGACCCGCCTACTCCATCATCAGCCTCACTGTCCTCCTCAGACACAACATCGAGGTCCTCGAAGATGCTGAGGCGGTGCACTTTGCCGTGGATCTCCAGCTCCACCATGCGCTGGGCCTGAGCGTAGGTCATCGTGTCTCTCCCAGGAGAATGCGAGTGGTCAGAGTTATCTGCGGGGCTACCGGGCATTCCACCGTGCCCAGGCATAATGTGGGTGTTACCAGATTCAGAGCCATCTCCCGAAGTGGGTAGTGAGGAACGAGCCGGACGACCCTTGCGCTTCTTCTGTGGGGTTCCTTGAGCAGAAGGTGGGTTGTCGTGGTCATAGTGGTACAGATGGTACTCGATACCACTGTAGCTCTTATAGACCTTCCGGCACGTCTCGACCGGGCATTCGTATGGTGGCTTGGTGGCACGCAGGTTGTGGCAGAAGGTTTTCACATCAAAGTCCAGCCCCATGCTGTTGGTGCAGGTTATTTCAGCTTACATCTAAAAGACGAATAAAAAGAAGTATTTAGTACATGGCGGGTGTATAAACCCTGTTGTACCTGTTGGGTCTTCAAAAACTTAAAGCACTGCACTTTTGGGGCGTTTCTTAAACTTTTGCCACAAACTTTGAGGAACATGATTGTCAAAAATGTCTTTGTTTGTGGTAGCATTATGATTTCCCTTTGATGGAACTATAGAGCAGAATTTTTTCCAGTAAGGCAATGACCGTGTGTACAAAGTGAAGTTAAAAAAGACATAGTATGAGAATGATAGTTTGGAAGCACTCGGAGCACAAAGCCCTGTCCTTGACCTCTGCACACATTTGGGACAAATTCGGACATTTGACATCAATTGGCTGACCTCATTAAAACTCTACTGACTGAAAGAACACAAATCCAACAGCCACATGGAAACAATCTAATGAAAAGCCCTCCCAGAAGAGGGAGTGCAGGCCAACTTTATATGAATGCCATGCCTTTGGAATAGGATGTTCAACAGGCACATTTTTGATGTCTACAATTCAAACCACTTGATCACTCAGTCACTATGTAATTTATCCTGTACAGGGGACTCAGGTACACACTCGCTCACTACATGCAATGTAAAAACTCCAATTAGCCTAATCTGTGGGGTTCCTGGAGGAAACCCAGGGAGAACATGTACGACGGAAATCAATCCCTGATATCACCCAAATAAGGATGGGATGCCTGTTAAGTCTGGTTCCTCTCATGGTTTCTTCCTATTGTCATCTCAGAGTTTTTCCTTACTTGCTCATCAGGGACAATCAGATAATTATGATTTATACACATTTTCTCAAACTCATGTATTTCGACAATGACCATTGTAAAAAGCGCTATATGCATAAAACTGAACTGAAGAACATGCAAACACTGTGGCGTGGGGCAGTGGCTTAGTGGTTAGCACTATCGCCTTGCACCTCCAGGGTTGACAGTTCGATTCCCGCCTTGAGTCTGTGTGCATGGACTTTGCATGTTCTCCCCACGCTCGGTGGGGTTCCTCTGGGTAGTCCAGTTTTCTCCCAAAGTCCAAAAAAGTGCAGATTAGGCTAAATTATGTTTTTGAAAAATGGAATGGATTGAAAAGTGAACTTATCGCAAACAACATTTCATATAAATAATACATTTGACCTCAACGTCAAGCAACCAGATGACAGCTCAGACCAGAGAACCAAACATATCTGACTAAGGTTACTCCAACAGCCATGTAGAACAGTGAAAACAAAACAAAACAAATACACACACAGGACAAAGATACGGTGAGGTAAAACATGTTAACATTTTTCCCTTTGTTTTTTTTCTTTCTTGTGAGACCTTAAGCCTGTCAAGATTTCTTCAGCTGTATGAACTTTAGCAGGTGATCTCCCTATATGCTGCCACACCAGCAGCATGTAAACAAACTAACTAACAAAGTTTTAAAGCTCATTCAGTTGAGTTTGGAGCTCGTGTACACTTTGGCATAAACAAGAAAACATCTAGTACATAAACAATGTTTTAGTATAATATAGTAATAGTATAGTAACTAATCTAAGATACTGGAACTACAGGTGAACCTAACTCTGTCCATCTGCTCCTTAGTAAATTAACGCGTGTGTGTAAAATGCTTTCCTGTCCTAATCTTGGATTTAAAAAAAAAAAAAAAAAAAAAAAGAATTCACATCATTGCTCTGGGAAAAAAACAAGCCTGCAACCAGTAAACACGCTTTGGCTGCATTACTCTACAGAGTGGCTAACACTCAGGCTAACATTTTCGCGGCAAAATGTGCCGTTTGCAATAAATGCCCGTGCTTTCTACGTGCACAAAGGTTAAACTGCACATGCACAATCGTTACGTTAAATATATATGCATTTATTATTTAACCTAATAATTATGTTACAGATGCAGGAACAACACTCACTATTCCAAGCGCTTATCACCGAGCACAGCGCGAGCTCCAGTCCCTACTTCCGAGCACAACAAAAAAAAAAACAATACATTCAGGGCTCTTCCGGGTGTTTCTAGAAATCTGCTCTGGGGTGGTTAGAAGAACTGTTTTGATATTTAAAAAGGGGATGAAGAAAAAAAAGTAGTGCAGACGATTAAAGTGTAAAGAGAATAATCCAGGAACAGACTATGACAAACAAAAGGGGACTGCACTGGCCGCCATGGGCGCGTGCTGACACATTCGCCATTACAGCACCATGGCCTTTGGCGAATCAGCGAGAAAACTCTAATGATACTAAATTGCTTATTATTATACAAATTATAGAAATATAACATGACTACATCCTGACTACTTTTAATCTAGCTGATTTATACCGCGAACAAGACAGAACCTTTCACATTGCTATACATGTTTATATATTTTTCGCAAGAATTGTGTGTATATTTGATGGAGATTGTTTCATGTATTTTCGCAATAAAACAGATATGGTTTAAAAAAATTCTAAACATTTTCGTCGTCCCGACATATTTCCGTTTATTTGTTTTTATATATTAAAAAAAAAAAGGCAAACGAATCTGCCAACGCGGATCAGTAGGGCAGATAGAAGATCCTTTGCGCTGTATACTGTATATCTAACAGAACATTTCGAGTCGGCCACCAGGGGGTGTGCTTCATATAAAATAAACATACACTGATCAGCCATAACATTATGACCACCTACCCATTATTGAGTGGGTCCCCCATTTTACCACCAAAACAGTGATGCACTGTGTGTTCTGACATATTTCTATAAGAGCCAGCATTAAGCTCTTCAGCAATTTGAGCCAATTAGCTCTTCTGTTGGATCGGTCTTAGCGATCCAGGCTTCACAACATTCTACAAGTGTCTATATTCTAAATGGCTTGAAATATGCACAGAATACTTACTGTCTGTAGATACTGCAAAACATCTGGTTGTTCTAACCTTTTAGAAAACGAACACTAAATTAATTTTTCCCTCGTTGTGTAACACTGTACATTAATTAATTGCAAATTTTCTTGCAAGTGAATCTTATTTGGTTGCTAAAATACTACTTACTATTTTTCAAAATCACTTGTAGTAAAATCATCAAATATAAAACAAATTATAAATAATAAAATTATAATTAGTAAAATTAAGTAAATAATATATAATAATTTAGTGACGATAAAAGAATAGGTTCTTCCAGGAGGTAGACATGCACTTGTAGTAGTCGTCTTTATATTTTTAGGTTTCCTTAGAATTTCTCTCTTCCATTTAGAGATTATCAAAACATCGATCACATGCTTTTAGAACCATTTCTATATTACTTTAGATGCGTGTTTGGAGTCATTATACTATTAAGATCTCCATCTATCGCAAAAGTATAGTGCATCTTAAAAAACTAGGATATTATTAAAGGGTAAATTTTCTTTTGTCATTTTTAAAACTCACATTCCAGATTCATTACATGTGAAGTGAAACATTTCAAGTTTTAGTTTTAATGTTGATGATTACAGCTTATAGCTCATGAAAACCAAGAATTCAATGTCTTAAAATAATGAACTATTTAAATTTGATACAGTGCGTCTCTCTGTATACTTCAGCACACCTATGGGGAAGACTGCTGGTTTGACAGTTGTCCAGATCATGATCGACACCCTCTGCAAGGAGGGTAAGCCACAGGATGTTGGGAGAGCTTCACAAAGAGTGGAGTGAGGCTGGAGTCAGTGCATCAACATACACATCCGTCTTCTGGAAATGGACTATAGCTGTAGCATTTCTAATATCAAGCCAATGTCGGATGTCTTGTAGTCTGGCTAAGGAGAAAAAGAACAGTACTGATGCTCAGATGAAAGTAAATGTTTCATTTCATTTGGAAACCAAGGTCCCAGAGTCTGGAGAGGAATAGAATCCAAGCTGACAGAAGTCCAGTGTGAAGTTTTCACTGTCAGTGATGATTTGGGGTACCATGTCATTTGCTGGTGTTGCTCCACTGTCTTTTATCAAGCTCAGTCAACACAGCTATGTGGGAGGAGATTTTATACTTACAGGACTTAGCACCTGTCCAGGGCACCAAAATACCACTAAAAAGATTTGCTGACCCTGACATTACTGTGCTTGATTGGCCAGTCAACTAACCTGACCTGATTTTCTATTGGGTATTGACAAGAGAAAGATGAGAAACACCCAACACAACAATACAGATGAGCTGAAGGCTGCCATCAAAGCAACCTGGTCTTCAATAATGCTTTAGCAGTGCCACATGGTGACTGATTCCATGCCATGCCACATTGATGCAGTAATTTCTTCTAAAGGAGTCCTGACCTAGTATTTAGTGCTTAAATGAACAAACTGTCTTAAATTTCAGAACTCTTGTGGTGTAAATAGAATATTAGATCAGTCCAAAAATATATTTTGATATACAGGATTTTTTATTTTCATCAGCTGTGGGCTGTAATCAAAATTTAAACAAAGATATTTTGCTTTAATGTGTAAAAAATCTATAATGTATAATAGTTTTACCATCAATGTATCCAAGAACACATCTTGCGAGACTTTATCTAATAATTGATCGTTTTCTTGGTGGGACATTGGAAGTCCATTCCAGTTCAAATGATCTGAAATATACAGAGCTAAAATAAAATAACACAGCAAGTCCTTTACCACACACGTAAAAAAAAAATAAAAAAAAATGCTATTATCAAGCACAAAATAATGTTTATTTCTTTCATTAAACATATACAGTCTTCGTGATCAGAGTGCAGCTTTTTCAGACTGGGCTGAAGAAAGTAATGCAATGCATGGGCAACTTGAAGCAGAAGCAATGAAACATGGCTTTCATGTAGAAAATAGTAACAATGAATAATTCAGTTCCACATCTGCTAAATGCTTATACAGACTTGGCAACTGGATCAAAAATACAAGGAACAGAGGACAAAAATCTCTTTCTATAAAATGTATTTCATCCAAAGCAGAATATTCTGCATAACAGCCTACATAAAAAAAAGTCCATTTCAAACTGAATTGATGGAATAATAACACATACATGTTAAAGAATAGCCAAAAAAAAAAATACAAAAAGCAAAATAACTGTACATACATTAATTACAAGCAACCTGTTTAATTCACAGCTTGACAGAACCACGGCTCAGAAACTCTTTGAATGCAGGGTAAAAAAAAAAAGGGTATACTTTGGATAGCCCAAACATGCTGGTCTAAGTGACAAACATTCAATTACAAAAGGGGGCAAGTGCAAAAGCTTCTGAGTAGCAAAGATTCTAGGGTATCCCAATCCAAGTTTCGATATTCTGATTTAAAATGATTGAAAAAACAAGAAAAATTTAAATACTAAGTGCGATAAATTGATGTACTTAAGTGATTTAAGGTCTCATACCTCAGCATGGTAAAGTGGCATCACAGTATTAAGATTGTGGGCTTGGAGTAGGGCTAGACTTTATACCTTTTGGTAGGTTGCTGGGTTTTTTTTTTTTTTTACTATTTGTGTATTGCTGTTAAACATAGTCTAGAAAAAATGTTTCCTTTTTGGAAGTGTATAGAGCTAAAGCAAGTTATGCTGGTCGAAAAAGCAAATCAGATTAAGAAAGACGGAAGTGCAAGTACAGGCAGGTGCCCAGGATCCTAGGACAAATACCTTTAAAATGAGGATGCCTAGTTTAAAAGAAACATTTGCTAAACAAGAAAACCCAAAGACGCACCTTAATAAGTGATTTAAGGTCTAATACCAAAGGTATCATTCTCATCCTGCAGCAGAGTATACAGGATTTTTCATGTTCCTTATGAGGGCTGGATTTTGTACCTTGGGAGTTAGTATAGTTTAGCTCACCTTAGTTTTTCATATACTGGACCACTTATGTCATTCTAGCAGCATTAGAAAATAAAAGCCAAAATCTGTTATGATAACCATAATTGAGTGTATAAGTGTAAACTAAATATTGCACCATGGATCGGCACCCTGCCCAGGGTGTACACCGCCTCGTGCCCTAGGTCTCCTGGGATAGGCTCCAGGTCCCCGCGACCCTAAATACAGGATAAAGCGGTATAAACAATGAGTGAGCGTAAGTGAGTGAGTAAATATTGCACCAACCTCCTACCTTAAAATACACAATACATCCAAAACACCAATAAAAGAACTCACGAGAGGAAAAATGAAAAACAACATAGCTAAACTTAACTCACACTAATTAGTGTATGGCTCACTACAGAGTTCTGTGCCAAGTCACCACAGATCCTCTTCTTTCACCTGGTTAGTACATAAGGCTCATGACTGGGCTACCCTCACCACCTTCCTTTTCTTGGGATTTAGAGTTAAATTGCACTTAAGTATGTGAAGCCAAACTGCCCGTCCCATTTTACTTTTAAATAGAGCTGTTCAACTGTCCTACACTCAACACAGCTTCTCAACCCCCAACCCAAACCTTTATAAAGACAATTTTGTAAACTTTACAGTGACCATGCAAAAGGTTTACTTGCCCTCTTATGGACAACATTCTCAAGCACCGCATCATGTGATTTCCTGCAATAACAAGGCCTTGTTCAAGATTAAAATATCAAAGATCTGCAAGTGGCCAGTGTTTGAGGTCACGTGTGGAAAAAAGATCTTACTTACACTGTGCTTTTAATGAGGGGATTGTAACACCAAGAGAGCTTTGCAGATTTTTATTTATAAAAATGGGGGATGTTTGGGGGGGAGGGTAATGGGAAAACACGTGTAGTAGTTTTCTCGTGACCTAAAAGTTTGCACGTTCGTGATTAAAGGCTGACGTGCAGATAATCATGGGGAAATTTTAAAACTCTCAAGGCACTACATTCCCCTTGCTGCTTTTTTGCTTTGTCAGTATCTTTCAGTGTATGTGCGCAAACAATTTCATCAGCCAACAGTTATGTTACAACTACCAGAGTCATAGATTTGTCCACTTCAGTATGGACCGTATATTGCAAATAGATGCGGAACCAACTTTTTAGACCATTTGTGATTTTTCTTTAAGTGTTATTTGTGTTATATTTCTTTTGTGGTCTGTGCATATACACTCTGGCAGCCATTGGCCTTTGTAGCAAACAGTGATTGCTAAATAGTGAAAAAGACTAACGGATAGAGAGACCATAAAATCATTTATAACTCACTATGGCTGTTGAATTCATAAAGGCCAGACAAATGCAGACTTACTTGCACTTGTTCAAGCGCACACACATATACACACACACACTATACAAGCTCTGAGGCTATATAGAGATGTGTCTGCGGTCAAATGCAGACTCTTGCTGACATCAAGAACACTGGACCAATGCAACAGGACTATGAGCACTGTAGTTTCAGTGTGAGGCCTGGCTAATCTGCACACCATAGCATGGCTATGACAGACATTGATCATTTACCAGTCAACAGAACCAGCTAGTATGGAGTTACTGATATAACCAGGGAGTCGCTGAATGATCGGCATAGACCTAATTTACGTAGCATAGTAAAAAGCTTTGCATTAGAGAGGAACACCGGTTACGTAATGATGGTATGGTTATACAGTTCTGGCACTGCCTCGGCATGTGGGGTTTTCTGAGCCATTTAATTTCATGGGAAAGGTTTGCAGCGCAGGGTTAACCAAAGTAGGGAGGGGCATCATACCAGGGGCGCCAATCATGTTCACTGGCCCCATTGTGCCGACTGGACAGGAGGCCTGAGGCCACTGACTTGGGTACCCAGAAGTTGGCATCACCCCTCCAAAAGGGCCAGCTGGAAGCAAATAGGATGGATGGAGAATGGGTGAGAGCGTGTTACCGAGGGCAGGGGGAACACTAGGACCGGGAGCAGCTGACGGTGGGCACGGGAGAGGCAGCTGAAATGGCAACGACTTTGGGGGCACAGAAGACCTCATCTGAATAAATAGAGACAAAGATGATAGAAAAAGAAACAAACAATATAGTTACTAGAAGGAAAGAGAAAATAAAACAACATAATGATATATTTAGCACAGACAAATTAGGAAAGCAGACACCATGATATTCTAAAAAATTTATTTATTAAATTATTTGTGTTCCGGTGCAGGCCCTCATATTCTTTCATGCTAACCTCAGCAAACCCTGTCTGTATTGCTTTGCACACAAGAGTATTGTCTTGCTGGAACAGGTTTGGGCCTCAAAGTTCCAGTGAAGGGAAATTGTAATGCTACACCATACAAAGACATTCTACACAATTGTGTGGTTCCAACTTTGTGGCAACATTTTAAGGGCAGAACAACATGGGTGCGAGGATCAAACATCTGGCCATATACAGTAGTTTACCAACAGACATCAGATTGACACTCACTCACTATGAATTTGGATAATGTATAACGATTTATGGGAAATGTATGAAGCAATATGTCACAGTAAATGTTTTAATAGCCAAATTTTTGAAATGTTGTGTGATAAATGACAGTCCATCTGATCTGCACACAACTTGGCACAGGTTTTACACCAGATGTGCGTCCTGACACAACCCTCCCATTTTGTCCTAGCTTGGGACCGGCACTGCATCCAGCGGCTGGGGTTTGGGGCATTGAGTGGGAATTAAACAGGCCTTCCGCACCAACCATTAGCCTTTTTCTTTTAATCTACATTAGCTCTTTTCTTTTTCTTAAATCTTTTTATTGTACTGTTTTACCATTGTATAATAATTATAATAATAATAAAAAAAAAAAAAACCCTGGCAGTCGCAGAACCATCATTCAGGAGAAAAACAGCAGAATGTACCTGAGTTGTATATCCACTTCTATGCGTAGATGTGCCCTTTAAGTCCTGATGCCGCTGCTGCTGTTTGATTTGGTTAAGTGAAGGGCGGGGCTGAGGGCCAGCTGTATGCGTTTCTTTCGCCCAATCATCAACCAGCTTGTGCAAGTCAGCCGTGAATGTCCGTTTTTTATTATTGCTGTTGTTGGTCTGAGCCTGAGCTAGTGTTGTAAATGGCTGAGGATCAGGCACAGGCCTAGGCCTGGCCACAGGAGACAGGGCTGCTTGTTGATTAGATGCTGAGCTTGTTGAAGTGCCACTGCAATGCGATGACCCTAGGAGAAAGCGTGAGAGAGTGGGAGAGAGAGAAAGAGAGAACATTAAAAATTAGGGGGAAAAAATAATAATAAAAGAAAGGAAAAGGACAAAAACTGCCTTGCACTGAGTCACAAGTAATCAGTTGGCCGCTTATTGATGTGAATCTGTCCATCTTTCTGCTAGTGCACACTTGTCTAGCTATTTGAATTTTTCTGAATTTCCAGGCAACAAGCAGCCAAAAGATTAAACTCCCCCACATCATAAAAAGCTGATTCACATCTTATATAAGCATGCAGACAAAAATAACAGAAGCAGCACTTCATGGGAAGTGGCACCATTCATTGCCATGCACTATGGAGGACGAACGTGAAATCAGTGACGTTACAACATGGTTCAGTTCAGCATTTTTCCACTCTCCTGCAAACACAGGAAGATGACGACGCTCACTCTTGTGGTCATGCCAAGAGACAATATAAAAACAAGAAAGCAAAAGAGGAGAACAAAAGAAAGGAAGAAGGATCTACAGAGTAAGAGTAAATGAGATAGTTACTACTACTGCGCTCTTTGCCTAGACATAGTCGTTTCAGAGTAGACCCTATAAAGAGGCAGAACAATACAGACACACAGGGTTAGGGGTAAGAAGGGAGACACTGCACACCTTTGGACAAACTGGTGGACAGCCACAGGCAGCAACCATTCAGTTAATAAAAACAGGATCAGTAGGAAGTGCAGGGAGATTTAATTAGGCTGTATGCTTGAGAGCATGTGAATTATTGGTGGAAAGGATGGGTCCGAAAATTATTTAAAACTGGAATGGAAAATGGAAAATGGAAAACAGAAAATGACTCATTAACCCAATTATTTCCTTTTTTTAATTAAAATAGAACACTGGGGAGCTTGGACCAACAGTACCAGAAACAACCTGCATTTACTGTATTTTCTGCACCATACGCTTTACTACGTACTCTGCAAGCTACAGTAGGCTATATTTTATCCAAGCAGGGATCCAACTAATACAGACAAGCAACACTTTGCAAAGTGTCACAATGGACCTCGCTCAAGAAACGATAAACAAATGTTCTCTCATTTTTTATTAAACCCCACAATTTCTTATTTTGCATGTACCCATTCATTTCTGGGACGTTTACTGATTTTTGCTCTTCTCCGGTAAGAATTTTTTTTACGGGGGGGGGTTGGGTAATATCTGCTACTTGTTTCTCCGATGCACGGAAACATGATTTTAAAACTGAGAAACATAAAAGTATCACAATCAATCAAATTTAGATTATTATGCTTTTAGTGGAATTCTAATGATTTGATAATTTAATTTGTGGGCTAGAGAGATATTATTGGTCAATTGATTTCAATTAAGACTATAAAAA
>JAOTRS010000035.1:7121730-7144872 GCA_028565755.1 Dinotopterus cunningtoni
TAAAGTGCAGGTTAATTTGTTTTATTTTTACTTTACAGCAGTGATTCAGTTAGTGTGTCGCTCAATCGAGTGTCATTGGAGAGATTTCTTGTTTATTTTTTTCAATGCAACAGTGTTTCCATTGTGGAGGAAGGGTAACTGTGTAAGGGGGAGAGGGGAGCTTACTTTAGATTCACAAACACACACACAGCACCTGCGCACACAAACGGAAACACTTATCTGTCGGGATTTATTTTTACTTTTTTTAAGGTAAGGTGCAGGTTAATTTGTTTTATTTTTTACTTAATATTTTGTGGTAATTATTTTTATGTATTTATTTATTTCGGCTGTGGAACGAATAATTTGATTTTTCATTATTTCTTATGGGGAAATTTAATTTTGTTTACGAGTGTTTTGAAATACGAGCCCAAAAACTGCTCCAAAAGATGTTATCATTGCTACAGTAACAACTTGCACATGTCTATGTATAGTAGACAATCAACACCAATGGATTTAAGTAATTAAGATTTTCTAAGAGCATTTTTGGAAGTATTCTACAGTGTCGGCACTGTGTTTTCCGTCATGGGAAAGGCTTCGGAGTACAGGAACTCGACGCCAACAGCACTGATAGGAACACCTCCATCTAACAAGTTTAGTCTAGCTCTTGTTACTACGAGGGGTGCTCAAGTCAAACCAGGATGTTTGATTGTGCAGGATAAGAACACAGTTATGAGACTAAAACTGCAGCTATTTCTCTATATAATCCCCTGCTACATGAATGCACTTTCATGTATTTTCCACTTTCCACCAAGGTAGAAAGTTTTTTCAGTATGCCACAGCCATGATCCGACTGCCTGCTTCATGTCTGAAATACTGGCCTCCCAGGAACACCATAAATCGCCCAAACATGTGGAAATGGCTGGATTGAGGTCAAGACTGTACAGGGGATGTGGCAATAATTCTCAGCAGAGTTCCTATAATGTAAAGTGGTGTTTGCGAATGATTGTAAAGTCCCAACAGACAGCTGCATCTCTTCCGCAAGTTGGCAGCAAGTTATCTATCGATTTTCAAGGATCAGGTGTTCTAGTCGCTGAATGTTCAAGGGAACGACTGCAGTGGGCTCCGAGCCACCACAGCCGGGATAGTCATTCGCGGATGTATGGCCTTCTTTAAAATGTTTGCACCATTCAGGTGTTTTACTGCGGCTAAGGATCCCTTCACCATTTACCCACTCGTGAGATATCATGCTAACGATAATCTCACATGAGGCACTTAAACAACCAACAGCAAAGTAGAGAATGCTATGGCACAGCCATAACACAAGGAAGTAACTTCTTTCACATCACTAAATATGTTATAAACAAAAATAAGCATAGATGTTATAAATTTTTGTACAATTGTAGGTCAATTGGTCTAGCAAATGGTTTAGCGATAAGATTTTAAACACAATCCAATTAAAGCAATTTTATTGGCTAAGCTTAGCAAGATCATTGGAAAGAAGCAGAAATAAGGTATGTACTGTATTTGAACTGAGGTTAGAATCAGAATAAAATGTTATATGCAAACAGCGCCAGGATGCAATAGATAAGCAGAACAAAGGGAGGTTGGAAGGCATAAAACCCTCTAAAAGCACCATGAGCAGTGTTTCCCTCTGCAGCAGCACAGTACCCACTTTAACCACAGACAGAAAAGTACGTCAGCTGTCCAACCTACCGGGTACATTAAAGTACAGTCACCCATGCACACACTCGCTCTGCGATGCATTGCTGGTTTTGGCATCTGCTCAACACTCAGAGATTCTGACATTTCATGGTCGTCACAGTCATTGTGCACAGCCAGGCATGGCCCTGGTTCGAACACCATGGATGGGACTCTTAGTACGGCAGGGTGTGGGACATGTTTGTGGCCTGTGATGTTTTCCAGGGATTTGTTGAGCTCTGACAAATCAGAGCTCTCACTGACAGAGCCTCTTTGCCCACTTACTCCAAGTAGGAGTCCAGTTGGAGATGCAGATTGGCCAGGACATATGCATGGAGAGGAGAGTAAAGCACATGGGCTGGTGCTTTTTCTTGTTCTAGACTTGGATAAGAGATGTGAGCGGCAGGCTGTGCACAAGGGATGTGGTGTTAGAGGGGCATGATTTAGACATTGTCGACACCCCCAGGATTTTGATAGAACGTCGTCTAACTCTCCGTCAGGTGAGAGCACCACTGATGAGTCACTATGGCGTCGTGTATCAAATGGTAATGGAGAAAGCAATAACTTTGGAGTGAAAGAATCTTTCCTCATTTTCTCATTCAATTCCAACTGGGGCGATGGGATGGAGTCAGGACTTATTGGCTGAAAATCGTACTGGATGTGTGGATGCTCTTGGAGTGTTTCAATAACAGTAATGCTCTTGCGACGGAAACCTGCTCTAGACCCAACTCCATGGGAGTAACGCCAAACTTCGAGATCATTATCATGTGCTTTCAATACAGGGCCAGTCACATGATACTAACACCACATAGCATGAAAAACACAAAAAACACATAAGCGAGGGAAGTAAACAAATGAAATAAAGATTTAATACAGCTCAAATATTATGTGTATTTGTACTGAAGCAAAATGTAGTAAATATATAAAATGTGCTTCATAATATTTCCATGCAAATTTTAAAAAACAAGCAAACTGATTTCACAATTTCACATGCAACAATTTGGCATGAAAATTGTTGAAAATCTATGGAAAATTTTGTACAAAATGTGTACATGAGCAGACTACTGTAACTAATTTACAGAAATAGTGAACTAAAACAGTCTTTAGTACTGGATGCAGATGTGCCCCATAATCATAAAATTTTATTTTTCAGTTATTGTTATGATTTGAGCAATCATCCTGTCATACTTCAGACAAGCAGTTAAAACTCTGAATCTTAGAGAAAGTGCTAACTTACCAGTTGGCCTGGAACTTCGGTGGTGTGACTTGTTTGTAAAGGTGCAGTAAGAATAACAGATTCTTTAAAATCTACTTTCCCAGGAGCCATCATGCCAGCTGCATGAAGGACTTTCTGAGTTGTGGCTTGACCTGTCAGAAGAGGCTCTCCTTGGCGCACCAGTAGAGCTCCGTGCTGTAAGCTGGTAGTACCCCGTTGAGATGTTTGCATGCTTGGCTGCAGTGCTGCAGTCTCCTGAAAGCTATGCACAGTAGAGACATGTTGTGCTGCTGTGTAGGCTGGTACGGGCTGCACGCTGCACTGCGACGCTGGGAGACTGTGGACATTTGTCAAATGTTGCACAGTTGAAGCGACAGACTGTTGATCAGGCAGTAAATTTTGGGCAACTTGCTGAAATGATGGCAATGTCTGGCCAGCTTCAGCTTGCTGCAAGCCCGGTAAAATGTGGGTACTTGCAAGTTGCTGCATACAAGAACTATAGCTCTGTGGTACAGTGACATTTGCCTGGACAATTGGCTGCCCAGACTGCCTTGTAAGAGTGCAGCTCTGTACATTCACCATCTGGGGTACAATTGATGTACTCTGTGCGGGAGCTGACTGTACTGGTTGGATAACTGTTGCTTGTTGTTGTGCAGCGGAGGGCAGTGAAGCGTAAGCCTGCGGCTGCACAGGCTGGCTTGCAGGCACGTAGCCAGGCTGCACAGGTACAGTGTTAGGTCCTGCTGGCACATAACTTTGTGATGGCTGGAGCATATGGCCTGCCACCTGCAGGGATGCAGCTGGTGCTGGCTGACTCTGAAGACCCAGAGTGCTAGACTGCAGAGTAGAAAATCAAAAACAGTTACATTTTCTCCCAATATACTAAAAACACTTACACAATAGCATTACTATTTAAATGATTTCTTACCTAAATTTCTAAATAAAACAATGGCAAGAAAAGCCCAGTCTCACATCCAAAGGTTGATAAAGCCACAGTGATAAATAACAGATGTCAAAACGTTTCGAAAATAGTCATTTAGAAGATAGGAGGCAAGTATCAACCCACAATAGCCCCATTATAGGGCAGTTACAAGAAATACTTTTAAAATATATACATTTTAGCATTAGCTTTTTAGGAAGAACTGGATCGGTTGGATATTTTCCATTAGAAAGCAGCTGAAGGTCAGGAAAGGTACACTAAATCAGAATTCATGTATCTGCAGTGGATAAGCCTGGCAAGGTCCTTGGAAAGAAGCAGAAGTAAGGAATGGATTTGAACTGGAATTACAGAGCTATGGGGTAAAATTATATGCAAGCAGCACCAGATTGCAATAGATGAGCAGAACAAAGGGAGGTTGGAAGAATGCAAAAACCCTCTAAAAGCACCAGGAGCAGTTTTTCCTTCTGCAAAAGCACAGGGCCCACTATAACCACAAACAAATGTACATCCAACCTACCGGGTACATTAAAGTATGGTCACCCATGCACACACTCGCCCTGCGATGCACTGCTGGTTTTGGCATCTGCTCAACACTCAGAGCTTCCAACATCTCATGCTCGTCACCATAACTACGCACAGCCCGGCATGGCCCTGTTTCAAACACTGTTGATGGGACTCTTAGTAAGGCAGGATTTGGAATATGTTTGTGGCCCGTGATGTTTTCCAGGGATTTGTTAAGCTCTGACAAATCAAAGCTTTCACTGACAGAGCCTCTTTGCCCACTTACTCCAAGTAGGAGTCCAGTTGGAGATGCAGGTTGGCCATAAAATATACATGGAGAGGGGAGGGAAGTACATGGGCTGGTGCTTTTTCTTGTCCTAGACTTGGATAAGAGATGCGAGCAGCAGGTTGTGCACAAGGAATGTGGTGTTAGAGGGGCATGATTTAGACATTGTCGACACCCCCAGGATTTTGATAGAACGTCGTCTAACTCTCCGTTAGGTGAGAGCACCACCGATGAGTCACTATGGCGTCGTGTATCAAATGGTAATGGAGAAAGCAATAACTTTGGAGTGTAAGAATCTTTCCTCATTTTCTCATTCAAATCCAAGTGGGGTGATGGGTTGGAGTCAGGACTTATTGGCTGAAAATCGGACTGGATGTGTGGATGCTCTCTGATTGTGTCAATCACAGTAGTGCTCTGTCGGCGGAAACCTGCTCTAGACCCAATTCCATGGGAGTAACGCCAAACTTCGAGATCATTATCATGTGGTGTCAATACAGTGCCAGTCACATGATGCTAACACCACATAGCATGAAAAACACAAAAAACACATAAGCGAGGGAAACAAACATAAAATAATCGTACTTCTAAAATGTTTGGTTGGTGGGTGTGAATTGTAACAAATGTTGATATATATTATATATATAAATAAATAAATTTAAATGCATAAAGAAAGGAGTATGCATCATATTTGCATGTTTAAGAAATATAAATAAGAATTACTTGCCATGTAGTGTTTATTTAGAAATGGCGAAATATATGTGGAGTTGTTTTTTTGTTTTTTTTTAATAAAACATGATCATTTAAAACAGTGGTTTTTATATCAAGCAATATTTATTACAAAAAGGAGGATACAAACCTGCTGCACTGCTGTGGGAACAGGTTCCTGCAGTGATGGGTAAATGACACTGTGCAAGCTGCTGCTGTGGGAGTCAGAGTATATGATAGAGCCGATACCGCTGTCGGCTAGAGAGGGAGAGAAAGAGAGAGAGAGAGAGAGAGAGAGAGAGAGAGGCATGAAATGGATAAACATTTAAACATACTTTATGACCTCTAAAAAGCTTTAAACTCACATGTAGCAGATGTAGTGCTGCTGCTCAGCAGCCCCAGATTGGCATGCTGGTCTGCCTCAGTTTCCTCAGCCTCCAATGGGCAGATGGGCTCACACACTGTGGGCGCAGAGCCAAGGGATGCCTGGGCTTGCGGTGCCTGACCCACGTCACTTTGCATGGCTGAGGACACGGTGCGCTCTCTTCTCCACTTTATCAATGCCACTCTGTCCCTGATGGACTTACCCACTATTTTTGCATCACTCTCATGGAAGAAACCTGATTCAACCTGACAGAATAAAATCAAAAAGAACAGAAAAAGTACATGAATACATACAAAAGCCTCTTTTGTAGCATGAGCTATTAAAACAAAAGGAGAGAAAAATATTCCAGTTATAAAAAGAATATAGATGCTTAGAACTTTTTTTTTTTAAGTGAAAGGAGAAAAAAAATGACATAAGTTGAGAAGCTGAAAATAGAATCATAAATGCACTCGGCTTGATCACTCACTCTCTATACCGTTTATCCTATACAGGGTCGCAGGACGCCTGGAGACTCAGGGAACAATGCAGGATGGGATGCCAATCATCACAGGGCACACACAAGAGGGAATTTGGAAAAACCAAATAGCCTGATCTACATGTCTTTTAACAAAGAGATGAAACCAGTCTACCTAAAGGCCTAACCACCAAGCTCGGAGAAACATGCAAACTCCATACACACACACAAACAGGCCCAAGATGAGAATTGAACCCATGACCATGCTGCTAACTTGAACAGCAGCATTATTATTATATGTATTGAACAGATACATATAATAATAGATTTTGTTTCAAAAAGCCGAAGTGGACTCGTTTAAGATATTAAGTGCAATTATTCCTGAAATGGAATCTACAAAGAGATAGTGCCCAACAATGCCCAAACCTTTAAATATGAAACCCTGTGATGCAGAAGCATTTACACTACTCTCTGAGCTTAACACTTGTGCCTGAATTGTCTCTGGATGCTAATGCAATCAATATGCAACTGACAGAGCTTATTATAATCTTCTTAAGATGATGTGGGAAGGAAAAATATACTAAAATTTGTAGTCGCAGAGGTCATTTGAAACAGGGAAGAAACCGTTCAGACAACAGACAAAGAGAAGCAGGGAAAAAACCTAGATGACTATCACACTATCACAAACGTGGGCAAAGCATGTGAGGTGAAGTTTTGCGAGTGTGTGTGTGGATCATAATCTTTGAGGCAGTATAGGTACAAACATGTCTCGTTTTTAGGTAATGGTCTTTTTTTTTTTTTTTTTAAATTACGTCTCAATGTTCAGCAGTGATTACATGGAGAAAAATATCTGGCAGACTTCCTTGGAATTTTATGCATGTAAACAAACTAAAGAATTTGCCACTTTGGCAGGGCTGTTTTAGATAAGACTGGCTTGTTTTAGATAAGACTGGCTCAGGTTACAACCTGCATTTTGTCCTTACACCTTGTTGCATTGTCTGAAAACTTGATTTCTAAAACTTAATTGAACTATTTGCAGTTTCCTGCTTTTCTGCATCAATTAGTCATGAAATATAAAAAACAGTATTTCTAAGGTGATGAAACAAAGTCATGATCTTTTATATCTATACTGAACACTCCCATCAAACCTATAAAGTGATGGAGGAGAAAGTAAGTGAAACACTAGGCTTCTGATGTCACCAAATGGCAACTGGAGTCAGGTGTTTGCAAACCTGGAGGCCAATAAATGCAACGCGAATGGAGGTGTGGGTTAGAGCTTACTCACCTCATAAAAACACAAACAGTGTCAGTGTGTTATTCACATGTAGCATCAGCTGATACACCAAAAGAAAAAAAGAAAATTCTCAAGACCTATAATCAAGAGATGTTGATTTGCATGTAGCTAGAAAGTCTTACAGAGAAACCTCAAAGTTAAGATATTCATCAGTCCACATTTAGACAAATTGACTTTAAATGGAAAATGATTTGGTAATGTGCCTCTATTGATGTGGCCACACAGCCAAGATCACTCCAAAGGCACAACACTGAATGAAGTAAAAAAGAACCCTAAACAGTAACAGTAAACAGCTAAAGAATTCAATGGAACTGGAGAACATCTGTTCATGATTCAACCACACACTACATTGAACAGCCACGGTATCCATGTCAGGACACCAAAGAGGTCCGCTCCATACCACTACTGAGGAAATGTCCTTTGGACAGATGAAATGAAGATTGGATTCCTTTTTAAGGACACAGCAAGACATGGCATAAAAATAGAACTGCATACCAACATGAAAACATCATCCAAAGACTGAAGAGCGAGAATCATGACTTTGGTCTGCTTTGCTGCCTCTGAACCTGTACTGCTGGCCATTGTGGAAAGTTTATCAATGCATCATACAAGATATCAGAATGGCTGTCTGCAAGCTGAACCTCAAAAGAAGCTGGGTAATGCGTCAGGACAATGACCGTAACCACCAAAGTAAACCTATTGCGGAATGGCTACAGATGCCGAAAATCGGGCTGGCCCAGTCAGAACCAAGGCCTCAAACCAGAAAGAGATGCCATAGAATGACCTCGAAAGCACCAGACAACTGAAGAATCTTAACTGAGCTGAGGCAGTAAGGAAGAATGGTGCAAAATTCATGCATTTTTCAATTTTTTGCTCAGTCATGTTTAAGTAGTTGGTTAAAATGAACTAAAATTGAGTTAATCATATCTATTTTATGCTAAAAAAACAAAACACACAAACACACACTCACAGATTTCACCTTCTTCAGAAACATGCTCAAAAATTTTCCTGCTCTCCAAACCACTGCATATGATTTATGCATCTACCTCATTAACAGTGAAAATGCAAATACAAAAAGGAACTACACTGGCATACCAGTTTTTTAAATAACTAAAATGAAATGTTACATTTTAGTTCTGATAGTTGTTACATGTTCTTGTGCACAAATATCCAATTGTTCGTTTCAACTAACTCAAATTATGCATGCTACTGTACATAGTGCAATTGACAGGAGCAAAGAAGAACCATTTCTAAACCCTATAAACTTCTCAATACTTTCACAATATTGTGTTAACAGGCTGATTATGGAAACTTGGCTGCTGCATTTGGGGGGAGAAAAAAAAAACTGTCTTATGAGATTTTTTTTTTTTTATATATAATTTGCAGTTTTTTTATCGTCCATCAGTGGAGACATATAGTTTTTAATTTAAACATCCTCATATTTGGAATGTTTATAGATTATATTACTTTTGAAAATGTGTAAGATTTCATTTTGCATTCATATGCAATGCAGCTATGCACCTGCTCTATTCAGTAGATTTACCTTACTAAAAATAGATCCAGAAAGAAGATTTGAAGTAATCTGGGTCATTGATGTCCAGGGAACATACAGATCCAGGAAGACTGAACTAACACAAATTGAATCAACTGCATAAATGTCATGAAATAATTGGCAAAGTCAATATTGATCACCTAATCTGATTTTAAATTACAAGTTCATTTAACCATGCATATTTTCAATGCATATAAAGTGGTTCTGTCAGTTCCAGGAGTCAGTCCGTGAAATAGATGGCATGACAGTTGAGGAAGAGAGGGTAAGCATCCAGTATCATGTGCAGTTAATAAAATGAATTACCGTCATGCATTTGTTACTCATAATACCACTTAAACTGGCAAAAATTAGAAAAGATTATAGCGGTTTTATAATAACTTTATTGCTGCAATTGAAAGAACATTGCTCACCATCTCTTGAGCCACACCTTCAGGCACCTCCTTCTCAAGATCAAAGGTGAACTCGATGGCACCACTGTCCTTGTACTTGCCCTTCAACTTGCGCGGGTCTTCCACCCACAGTTTGAGTGCAATGGAGGCCTTCCTTCCGTCATCTTCCTCAGCCAGCTCCACTCGCACGCCCGTGTCCTCCGCAAAGAATGCATGATTTAAGAGGTCCTTAATGGAGTATCTGAAAAAAGAAGTCACAGGGTCATCATTTTAGTATCATGGTAGGCCATTTTCCTGTGACTGCAGTTTTTTATTCTACTTCTTATTAGCCTTTGCATTAGACTATGCAGTGTGTCCATCGCACAAGTCCTTGTGAATAAGTTACTATTGAAATGATGACCTCTCATTTGGATGAGTATGTTAATGCAAAGCTAGTATTTGGATTGCAGCCAGATCTGTTCTGTTTTAGAAAAAAAACATCCTCAGGCCCTTTAAGCTTCAGGGGTTCAACAGTAAAATTTCATAAAGAGCACGGTTAAACAAAATATCGAGCATTGCTTCAATTTGGCCAAAGAAAACAAGTGAGCCGTTTGCAAATTCCTGGTTTTCTGCAAAAAACTGGTTATGAAATCTGTTCGGATTTTTTTAACAAAGTCACAATAAAAACAAAGGCAATATTTCTAAGCTTATAAAAGATATGATTGTTTTATGTCTTTATTGAACACATGCACAAAACATAAGAGATAGTAGAAAAAGTAAGTAAAACGATAATTTAACACGTTTTTCATCAATAACCTCAAGCAAGTGCTTCCTGTAGATTCGACCTCCACAACCCTCAGGAGGAATTTTGGACTATTCTTCGTTACAGAACTGCCTTATTTCAGCGATAATCCTAGGATTAACAGCTCTCTTGAGGTCATTCCACAGCATCACTACTGAACTATTTTCCCCTCCACAATGGCAAGCAGTCCAGGCTCACAGGCAGCAAAGCATCCCCAAATAATGATGCTTGTTCCACCATGCAGGTCTTGAGATGATGTTTTCATTTTGGTATGCAGCTCTATTTTTATAGGTCATACAAGACATTTCATTCAGTAGTGTCATGGAGTGGCGAGGTGCTCTTTGGCAAACTTCAGATGTTTTTTTTTGGAGAGCAATGGCTTCCTCCTTGGTATCCTGTGATCGGTACCATGCCAGTTCAATGTCTTGAGTATGGTTGAATCATGAATGGAGATGTTATCCAGTTCCAGTGAATTCTTTAAGACTTGTTTACTGTTAAGGGTTCTTTTTTTTTTTTTTTTTTTTTTACTTCATTTAGCATTCTGTGTTGCACCTTTGGAGTGATCTTGGCTGGGCAGTCACATGGAGTTAATGGAGGTGTGCAGGTTATTGGGATCCACCATGTAGAGTGTTCTATTAATTGTGTAGTATTTTTATTTACTATTTATAGCAATAAAAATAAGTATCCTAAACAGCATTGCACTTATAAAATTAGGATCTGAGAAAGAACCATAAAAACTTTGTACCATAAATAACATTAAACTTACTTATGTATTGTTAGGCAACATATTCCTCTGTTTTGTCTATTTCAGATAGATAATATAGAAAATGAAACCAATAGAATAGCCTATGCTTGATTAAAGAGTAAAAATTTTCATTCCTTAACTAGCATCAAGGGGCTCATGCCACACACATGCCAAGATGCTTATCCAAAATGCACAGTCCTGCTATACTGTACTCACTTGTTATAACATAAGGCAAATGAAACAAAGGTGCATCAATAGAGAACAAATCAAAACTCTGCATTTTTGATGAACATTTTTAAATAACATCGATCACTTTGTATTTGGTGCGCCAATTATGGCTGCTCAGTAGTAAGCAGTGAGGGCAGGGATTTCTTAATAAGCATCAGAATTTCTGCATTTGTAAGAGACCGTCTATTCCTCTCCTTTAATCCAGAATGTGTCCCGCCGTTCTGAATACTCGCTCACTGTCGGCCCACATGCATGGAGCGGCAAGGTAAACCCCGGCTGCCTCAGCCAACACTGGGAACTGCTTTTTATTTCTGTCTTAATTATTTTTGTGATGAAGGTTTTAACCTCTGCAGAGTAAGGCTTGAGCTTCTTGAGTGCTATAGGTGGTTGAGTGAAGGTTGACTTATGAAATTTAGCTGCTATCTTTGTGGGTAACTTTTCCCAGTCAAATTATTCATGCCGTGTTGTTTTTAAGTGGTGAATAAGATTTGTTGTGTTAAGCTTTTGGCAGACATTGACCCATGTGGTTTTGCTTCGGAAGAAAATATTAGCATATTGCAAAATTGACATCTTTGTCAATTTTGTGGCTGTTGACTCATGTATTTTGTGTCATCACAATAGTATCGGGTTATGTGATCAGCCAGCTGAAAGACAACCGATCTGTAAAATGAAGGGATAATCGGACGATTTTAATTGGCGCATCTTTACTTCTGTGGCAGTTCACTCTGTAGCATTTACACTTTTTAGATAGTGACTGCACTGAAATATAAAATAGTATTAATACACCAGAAAAAGCTTGAACATGCAAGAGCCACAGAGAACTTTATAAAAATAAAAAAAAGACACTGAGTAAGTACCACCTACTTCTACAACACAGTCTACACAAATTTGTCCTGCACAAGGACACAGAGATATGCAACCATATCTTTTACTGAAGTGTTATGTACAGTAAGCAAAAGGTTTTGTTCGTGGCAGATATAATGAAACTGGATAGTATGCAAGAGTGCCCATAGTGTATAAAAGTGAATAACGCCCAAGTTACTGTATAAAATAGGAAAATGGCCACCATGGGTAGAGAGAAGAGCAAGCCAGACAACACCATTTATTACCCACCCCCCGCCCACCTTTTCTGCTGGCCTCACTTACAGACACTCAAACACACCACTCACCGCTCTTCCTTATTCTGGCAAATACACTCGCCAATAATCTCTTTGACTTCAGGGTCCTTGACTTTGTTATAGCTTGCAGGCTTCACCCCCTAGGGGAAAAAAAGAAAAAAATGATAAGAAATGAGATTAAATTGCAAAAAAAGAGGGAAAGGCAAGACGGATATGATCGCTTTGTTTTCTCACTGCGTGTTTAGACAGGACTTAATACAAAACAGAGTTGTGAAAATATACATGGAACATCACTGATAATTAGATATTGGGAGGGCGGGGAGATAGAGTCTAGTCTATCTAGAGTTCAGGTATCGACACACTGACCCCAATTTGTTTGTTTATATAAAAAAAAAAAATGTTAATAAAATTAAATATTCTGGGTTATTTTCCAAATTTTTGTTGACTACATAATTCGATATTTGTTCTGGCATAAATTAAATGTCTTCAATATTAATATACAATGTTAAACAATAAAAATAAAGATAAAACATTTCCTGGGACAATCCTCATGAGGTTTCACGATAGCGTTTGATGGTTTTGGCGACTGCACCTGGGGATACACTCAAAGCTCTAAAGACTGGTTGACTGACCTTTATTTCTTAAAATAACGATGGACTGTCTCTTATCTGTGTTTCTCGTCATAATATAGATTTGTACAGCAGTTGCACATATAGTAGCAGCACAAATAGTACTATGCGCTCTGTACCAACCCTTTCTCTGCACAAGACAACTGATGGTCTAAAGTACATTAGGAAGACAATAAATGTCACAAATTAACTCTTGACAAAGCATAACTGTGAATTGAAAATCATTACAGGTGACTAACTCGTGAACCTGAAAAAAATGCCATGTGTGCGCCAAACGATCAACATGACTAGATGTACCTACTTTCCACAATCTACAATATAAAACATATTCTAGGGCTGTTTAACAATTTTTTTTAATTACACAATTCTATACTCGTTCTTTCATAATTTGAATGTCTTCAGTATTAATGTACAATGTGGAAAATAATAAAAATAAATATATACACATTTGTGTGTGTGTGTGTGTGTGTGTGTGTGTGTGGCCCATAATGTGGGCTTCTGGGTTTTGCTTATTCTCCAGCATGCTCAGTAAAACCTGCTGTTTTACTTACAGTACTGTGCAAATGTCTTGCACACACACACATATAAAATTATTTGATTTTGGAAAAAAAGTCCATAAACAAACAAGGATGCCTTTTGAACATAGTCAATATTTGCTGTGAAAACTCTTTGCCTGAAAATAATCAACAGTGTTAGATACCGATTTGTGCAGTTTAATAAGTAAAACAGCTGATCAAGATCATTTAAATATATACAGTATTAGGATATTTAGGAAATCATGATACTAACAGAATTGCTAATCAAATCGCACCTAGGTATGTGATATCATATCGGCTGGTCCCTGGTGATTCCCATTACCATGTTGTAACAGAGTGTTTACTGCACTCCTTATTGTTTCACTACATATTCTACTAAAAAGGGACAGCAATGGAATTTTAAAAAAATAATGAGAGGAAAAAAACAAACAAACTGGTGGTCCACTGTAAGGCAGAATCCAACTTAAAATGTGCTCAAATTTAAAATAATCCAGTTGACAGATAATGGTGACAACCAAGTCAATTTTAACGTGCAGAGTAGCCTAACCAATCTCCAGTCAGAATGCTAGAGAATAAAAAAGTGAAATGCAAAATATATGAATGAAAGAAAAAAGATAAGGCAGTTGTTAACATCCAAATCAAAAAGCCAAGGAAACCTTGTACCTGCAGCATTCAACCTTATATGGTGGCAATGTTTTTTTTAAAAATATATAAAAAACCTGCTGCATGACTGCATAAATAACTGGTATAATGTTTTCACACCCTTAAAATAATCCAACTGCTTGGTTCGCACTTACATATTATTTCAGGATTGTTCAACATTATTAAACGGTACATACTGTTTATATTGCCAGCGTGTATACCATTAGGCTCAACAATTCAAGTTATGCAACAACAAAACTGGCTATAAATTAATGTGCAACATTTCTGATGTATTAGCTTATACTGTACATAAAATGCATACTACTTTCTAGGATTAGTATTGGTATCAGTAATGGACTCACACTAGTGACTTTTCTGTAGATCTGGGCAGCATTCTGACACTCCGAATAGGGATATTCTGATGTGGCCATCTCCAGCATACACATGCCAAAGGCATACACGTCCACCGACTCATCATAGTGCTCCTCGTACATCTCTGGAGCCATAAACTCTGGAGTGCCTGAACCAAGGGGGAAAAAAAAAAAATCTGAAAAAGCAGGCTAAAGACACAGTTCAGGATCTGGCATCATCACTTTAATACTCCATTAAACATTCATGTAGAAAGATAGCATTTTACAGAGTTTGCCTGCAGATGAGGCGTCCATATTCGTGTTAGTATTTATGGTGTTGAAGTGGCTTAAATAGTTGCTAAAAAAATACTTGTTTTTATTACCTTGTGAGTTTTAGGAAAGTTTTATATAAAGCATGAAAAAAATGCAACAAATGAAGTATTTAAACTCAATGGTAATTTTAAAAAAGCAAATAATCTTTGTCCCAAAGGATACACTTGAGCACCCCTAACTGTGAATATAAAAGCTTTTTAAACTGGCATGAATTTGCAAAACCATAAAAATGCACCTCATTCTGCAAATGCATGCAAATAGTTTAGATTTGTCTCAAGCGAAACACCTTTTTTAATTATTCCTGGACCACTCATTATAGGTAGAGGAGCATAGCATTATTTTTCACATGTGCCACATAAATAGCTGCAAAAGTAAGCGCTACCCATCCTATGTGGATTGTTATACTTATACTGTACATGCACTCGGATCTCACCAATGACACTCTTTGCAAAAGAAGCTCTCTTAAGTGTAGCCAGGCCCAAGTCTCCAATTTTTACACTGCCCGTTGGACCTGTAATGAAGATGTTGTCGCACTTCAGGTCCCGGTGGATGATTGGAGGGGTGCGTGTATGGAGAAAATGCAGGCCTTTTAGGATCTGCCTACACCAACTCCGTAAAACTTTGGGCTTCATCACCTTGAAGCGCTTCAGATAGCTGTAGAGTGAAATATAATCATTACAATATCTGCCACTGCTTCCAAAAAAAAAAAAAAAAAAAAAAAAAAAATTCATTGGTTGTTTCCTAACAGGGACAAAAGAAACACACTTGTGATAGTCGTGGTACAACTAGTGGCACTAATGTGCTTAAGACTGCATGCGCTGTACAATAGTCAGCCTCCTAACTTGTATAGAACAGCCTCTCTGTTGGTCTCTAATAACTAATAAGTGATCTTTTATATGTATATCCACAGTCAACATAATGGCTCATGTATCTCTACATGGACAAGATTAAATAAGCTGGTCTTGGAAACATATGGGAGCTCCATAAATAAACTTCTTGTGGACCTTTATTACATTAGCGCACAACACTGGTTCCCTTGGGTATTTTGTCTAAACAGATCAGACATATTGATATTACTATTGTCTGCAAAGTTCAACTGGGCCATGTATCAGATATCCTTAATGTGAGTAGTGTCTGCTCCTCCTGCTGCTACTTAAATTCATTCATTCATTCATTCATTCATTCAGCATTTAAATGACAAGACAAAACAGTTGCAGTAGCAGCTGTTAAATTTTCTTTATTCACCAAGAACCAGATGCATGGTATTACTCAGTTCAGGCCATGACTTGCAAAGAATCAATGGGACCTGACTTACGTTTTTAATGTCCCTGAGGTCATGAGTTCTGTCACCAGAACGATGCATTTTTTCCCTTTGAGCGGAGATTCCCAGGAGTCATAGAAACGTACAATGTTTGGATGTTGCAGACCCTTCAACATTTCAGCCTCCTCTTTGAAGCGCTGTCTCTCCACTTTTGATAGCTTCCGGTCCTAAAGTGGTTTAAAAAAAATAAAAAAAAATTATGTTAGCTATAGTGTGTCAAAACTAAATAATAATGAAGTATCCTGCAACACAAACAAATTGGCATCATTCTGTTAATAAATGCATTTATACAGACAAATAGTCTTTTCCCCCAGATTCTAGCATCATTTAATCAAACATTAATGTAGCATAAATTTTAACAATTAATTATTTTCTTTCACTAACATAAGAACAGACTTTTCAAAACTTGTATTCTTCATAGTACCAAGTGGTGTCTTACTCAATCATAAGATTACTACATTGACAACGAAATACTTTTTTGAATATGATGCTACAAAGCCTGGCACACCTAAATTTGGGAATCTATCCCAAATCCTCTTTGAAGAGCACTTCAAGCTCAGCTTGGTCGGATGAGAAATGGCAGATTACATCTCTGGGTATCCAGAGTATGGATGCAATCTCAAGTAATTAATAAAGTCAGTATTTAAATAATGAAAACACTATTCCACATTTATTTTGAAATACGTCAACAAAAATTCAGTGAGAAAATCTGGGAATATTTTGAGACCGAGAGTAGCAGTGCCCATTGTGTGCAAGTGCATGAAGGCTAATCTGTTAACATTTCACTTAATTCTTTCAAGACCTTTGCTGCCGAGCATGATGTTGCTACTGGCCTTTACTGGAGAAAGGAAATTGTCCACATGACCAGGTTTCCTCTATATGTAATGCTTGTCAATTTCCCCAATCAGATCATATCGTGTTTAGGTGTATTTTGGCAAATGAAAAATGAGTATTCATTTCACTCTCATCTGGCTACTCGACCACAAAGTCTGCAAAGATGGCTGAATCAATAAAGATGGGATGCAGCTGGCCTCTTGGTCGAGTGTCAGATAGAAAGCTCTGAAAACTGGTGGGGAAAAAAATGACCATTATATTTACTATGGTTGTCCATGTGTTCAGTCCAAGTGTGTGGTTACGCTCTGCCACTGGTTGATCCTGAAGTTCATAAATTATGCAATGCTGCAGAGAGCCTTTCGCAATCAGTTGAGCGGACCTGCCTAAGCTGTCCCCACATGCTCTAAACGCATCCTGGCACCTCTTCTTGTCTCCCTCCCCTCCTTCTTTCTTTCCACAGCTCAATCCTCCCATCCTGGCCCTCCCCACACTCTCCTCTTCTCACTCTCACCCAGCCTGCACAGCCTTTTCAGTGGACTCATGGGGATCACTGCATTATTTAGTAGTTTCTAACAGGACGGCAAGATAGTAAACTCCACAATGGAAATAAGAACACATTCAATGAGATGCTCCATTTTAGCAGTTTGCATTTCAAGATGCTATTTTAAGCAGGTTTACTTAACAGTTAGTTTAAAATACCTGCTTTATCACCAAAGCTTGCCACTTTTTCCACATCAAGACATTATTTTAATATAGTTGACTATTATATTGATTATCAAAATTATTGACCAATTTATTTTTATTAAAATTGAGAAACCCACAACATCAAAATGCAAAATTATGCAAACAAAACATGCAGCCCTAACAACTGACTTACACCACTAGAATGTCAAACACATCAAAGGTTACACAAACACTTTGTGTAACCTTTGATGTGATGTCATGTGAAATTGGCATTTGGCATAAATCCTTTTTAATGGCTAAGGTTAGGTATTGTATGCAGAGATGCCTAAAAATAATTTCAGAAGACAAAAACAATACAAGCTGTCAAACTTACTCTGGTCTAATGAATCTTCAACTCATGACAACCCGTGCTGCATTAACAAATGCAAACATAGTATGCCATTTGGACATTATGCAAGTCAGTCAAGCACAAAATGAAGCGCCATGTGAACTCCCTCAAGGGACTTTGTGTTATGTAAAGCGCATTATGTTGCTACAATCCAGAACAGTTTATGCCTGATTAGCCCAGGTGAAGCTAATAAATGCTAATAAATTTGTTCTTTATTGTATGAACAAATCTTCCAGATGTTGATAAACCCTATTTTTCTACATGCCTCCCACTGTGAATAAACACACTGTCTTCACTGACGTGAAGCACATTTTGACTGACTAACAGAATTTCATGCACTATTTTCCACTAATTAAGTTTGCCGATTTTAATAAGCGGCAAGTTAAAAAAAACCTGAAGGATAAAACCCCTGAATAAAATAGCATTACTTAACATAATCCCTAAAGATAAATAAAATGCTGCAGCTGACCTGTGACAGCATGTTAAAAACTCTCCACAAAAATGGGAAATTGTTTAGATTTTTCATTGCTGCTGTTCTGGTGACTCCCCAGTGCTGAGCAAAGAATGTGGTTGATTGCTTCTGCCCACAAACTATATCTGTGAGCGAAGTGGGATTCCCTGCTCCACCTTAGATGGAAGACGTAATGTACACATAGTCGTCCCTTCTTGTGAAGGCACAACGGAACCAGACAGCACAGAGGACACAGACACAACTTCTCATTAAGAACATGCATTTTGCATTTGCACTTTTAAATGTTTTGCTAATTTTGTAGCTAGATGCTAGGTTTGTTTTACATATTGGATGTCATGTTAAAATTCAACATATTGGTCATTCAAAACATAACAGGTGAACTGAATAACACTAACTATACTTCAAGAAATTGGACAGGATCAAGGGCACCCAAGGCTCACCCACACCCATGGCAATCAAAGGCCAGCCCGTCTGGTCCAATCCCACAGAAAAGCCAATGTAGCACAAATAAACAAACAAAAAAAAAAAAAGACCATGATGGAAAGGCACCAGAACACCCAATGCACCACAACCCGCTACGCACTGGGCCTAGCAGAAAGAGAGCCTAGCACAACGTTCTGGTACCAGACACCACAGTGGATCTGCAGAGCCATAATCTTATTATATCGTCTTAAGGTGTCTTGTGGCAAATGAGTATTCGTGATCATTTCACGCTCATCTGGCTACTTAACTACAAAGGCTGCAGAGATAGCTGAATCAATAAAAATAGGATGCAGCTGGCCTCTAGCTTGAGTGTCACACAGAATGCTCTGAAAATTGACTGATAGGTGTATACAGTTTGAAAATCCCTGTTTTAATACATCAACCATTCTTGTCAAGAAAATCCATGTTCAAATGCAAATAAAAGCCTCATAATAAAAAAATAAAGCCGGATTAGCATAATTAAAGGGATTCAATACGTTTTTGTTATTTAAGAAAGGAAAGAAGGACAAATGTCAAACGTCCAAAAAAATAGTCACACTTATGGGTCAAAGCTACAATTTGCCTACGGGACAATTCCTCTAAACCTGAAGATCTTATCATTAAAAAGCCAGCAGCAGTACAGAATTTTCAAAGACTAAACATGGATTCTAATATAGCGCTAAAAGTTTTAGCATTTATCATGCCTGAATTGCATTTTAATCAATGCTAACCCTTGTCAAATAGGCCTTATCAATATAAACTGCTGCTAGTACTCAAAAGCAACAATGAAAGAACATTTCTCTTCAGCTAGGGAGTCTTTTTTCACATAGTAATGCAAAAGTTTAATCTGCACTGAAATAATAGAATTAGGTATATACAGTCGGGAAATGTGAATGAGATGGCAGCCACATGGATGCTGAAAGTGGGTCAAAGCGGAAAAGCCATTTTGATACGGAATATATGCTGGTATTTACGGAGACACACATAAGTGCAAACAAATCACAGGTAACAGCTCTTACAAATCTACATAAGGAATGCCTTATCGGTAAGATCCGCATACATTTGTATGACAAACGTATTTGATATGTGCGCTGTGAGGGGGGACATCACCATAATTACTTTAACTGAGGTTTTGTTTTGGTTGTTTTTTTTAAAGACAGACTAATTTTTTTCCAGTTCATCACATAGGTAGCTTTCTTTAAAATATGCATTGCATGTCTTGGGGAACACATTATGACCTTTGTCCTGGTTTGTAGCTTTATTATTATTATTTTTTTTTTTAAATAAATAAATAATAATCTTAAAAAAAAAAAACTAAAATTTTAAAATAAAGTTTACTAAGTGAACAAAAGTCCTTTAACCTTGTGCAGTTTTGGAGAAAATGTAAAAAGGTTTGTTTAATAGTCCCTATGTATAATAAATAACTTTATTTAATAATAAAGTTTAATAAACATAGAATTGCTGTTTCTATTAAAGAAAAGTTACAAAAATACTTAAGTATGCTGTAAATTATATTATTTAAAAAAAAGGAAATCGAAATGGGTCAAGAAAAATTGGTGCATCCTCAACAAAAAAAGTTTTTTTTACGGTTTACATTTTTTAATGTTTGCAATATCTTTTAAGTGTCTGCAGGCTATATGTGTCATGAAACACCCACATATGCATTCCTATGTGGTACCCATCTACACAGAACCTAATGAACATAATCCACAACTACACACTCCATAAAAAGTATGGGAAAGGTACACAAAGAACATGAAGGCACAGGCAAGAAATACAGAAGCAATATAATGGTTTTAAATTCTGAATGACCAATGTTGCTTTCCTATAACCAAAAATGCTTAAACCATGTGCCATTTAGGCCAGGACTGTGATTCATTTCTTTTTTCTGACAATTTTCATGCCAGCAAGTGCTCTTATAACTCTCTCACTAGCAAGTCAGGCAGGCCTAAAATGAACCTATGAAGAAAAATACTGCAAGGCCGAAGGAAACTACTGCAAGACGGAAACTGTGTTTCTCACAGTCTAATAGAATTTACCTATGTATTTGAAAAATAGATTTTATATTAAGAGGCATGACATCTGGGCAGATAGAGTGCAAGAGATCAGTTACAAGGCTACAAGAACAAGATACATCTACTCACAAAAAGCATAGCAAAAGCCACCGACCCCATCAGTATGAGCACTGCAATACATTCCTCGCTGTTTGTTTTTCAGATTTTAAATGGTCAAGATATGTCACGGGCTTTCCACAGTTGAAATCTGGATACTGATACAGGATTTACTATGGATACAAGAAGCTTTCGCTCAAGCATCAGAACAGAAATGCATTCGACCCATTGTCAGGAAACTGTGAATAGATACGATACAATGTCATCAACGACTGGGAATCAAGGAAGCAAATGTGTATGCGGAATGGCATACACAGTGACTATAATGACACAGTTTCCCGTCAATCACAGGAACACTAGATATTTCTTGGGTCTCTGAACTCGTATGTACGAGGACAGACAGTACTTTTCTCCTTGTGTGTTATACAGCCCTGAGATATAGCATATGAAGCAGATAAAGGAAAAAAAGAAAAAAAAAAAGCGGCAACAAATTAACCTTTAAAAAAAAAAAAAAAAAACCACACACACAATGAAGATTAATATTAAACATACCCGGCAAGGAGTTTAACTATACAGCAGTTGTAATGCGACATCAAGGGCACCATAGCACTTAACATTAAAGCAGAGTAAAAAAAACAAAACAAAACGGTATGCCCAAAGTCCTCTAACATATGGGAAGACTTTAGATTACACTGCATTACGCGATCATACTATTTTACAAAACAGAAAAGAGGTTTGTTTGAGTACTTTTATGACATTGCATTTTAGGGAATCTTACTTTAAAGAAAAAAAAAGCAACAACTGACATCTATTCCATAGCTGTGCTGTAATATTAAGCAACTAGTACAAAGTTGTTGGCAAAGCTGTTATGATGGGACAGCAGGAAGATTAAACTAAAGAAGAAAGCCTTCTTTAAGAACTAAGATAATGGCAAATCAACTGGCAGAGATTACTGTACGCTAAGGAATTATGTGGCAGATTCAAATACAAACAGGAAAATATCAGACGGGTGGGGGGAGTGACTGCACAACATGCACCCTTCTTTATAAAACAGGCCTTAATTCTTTTGATTGTGTAAAGTTGCTTTGCGACAATGTCAATTGTTAAAAGCGCTATACAAGTAAAATTAAATTGAACTGAATTAATGAAAAGGCCTTTAAACAACAGCAAAGCAATATTTAAGAGGGTCAGTAATGCAACATCAAAATGTGCACAATACCAAAAGGTAGATATTCAGCTTCTACTGAAGGCCACATCCAAAGGGAATGTGTAGTGTGAAATGCACAGAAAAGAAATGACACATTTTTTAAAATAGTGCGTGAAAAGCCTCGACGCCACAGACGAGGTGTGAACTCCCCCTGGATAGGACGCCATTCTATCATAGGGTACTGTGCATGCACACATTCCCACACTCATTCATAACTGGGAGCAATTTTTGCATGGCTATGCCATCTATCTGCATCCTTTTGGGAGATGGGCGGAAATCGAAGATCCCAGTGGCTTGTTACTGATTCTCTCAGTCTCTTAATGCAATCTTATGCCTGTCATTATGTAGTTGAACTTCTTTCATGGCTAAGGTAGGACAACGTCATTTGTCATACGAGAGATGTTTTTTGATTGTTAGGAGGAGGCTCAAAAAGTAAAGCAGCATTCCCAAGAACTGGTGAAATAGCTGTATACAGGTTTATATGCTCTAGTTACTATCAAAGAAGTCCTTTTTACTAATAACAGCTTGCTGCATAATTTCAACAGGTCACGCACTCGGGACAAAAAAAAAGAAAAAAAAAGATTAGAAAGATAAGGAACTGTTGTTGGCCAAACTCCTAGGACTTCCAAGAAGAACACAATGCTAAGTAATACTTGGTTTATGCCTTCCCTCACCTTAACATTGCTAATCCTATCAATTTTGGGTTAATATAGTAATAAATAAATCTAGAACAAGGAATATTTTAGAAAAGGTTTAAAACTGATGGCAAATCACATTTAGTTTCAGTCTGAGCTGACCTGTAAAACCAAGCACTGAATGACAGCTTCATTAGAGTCTGTACAGCATCATGATAAACCAATAGAAAATCCTACTGTATGTACAATACAATTACCAATGGGAAC
>JAOTRS010000035.1:7170060-7180161 GCA_028565755.1 Dinotopterus cunningtoni
TGGTGGGATGCCCTGCGAGTAGTTTTATTTAAACACCGTGTAAAATTAGAAAATAAGTCAAATTTACCCTTTGATATTTTTTTATTATAACAGCTGCACTAGGTTAGGAATAGAACTGGTACTAAAATGAGCAGGAAAAAAAATCTAGGGAAAAAACTGATTATGAACAATAGATGCAAATCAATGAAAAAGCTAATAGAATTTAAGACCAATCCACTGCAGGTTTAAGATCAGTCCAATTAATAAATACTGTATGTTTAAAAAGGCCGAAACTTAATGCTTACCTTAAAAAATAATAATAAAAAAAATGAATGAAAAATTAGTTTAAAATGAAACTTTTAATATTTTGGAGCTGTTGGACATTATTAGTGCTAGATCAACTACTATTATTGTTTGAATTTTGAAGTGACAGTGCTTTAATCAAATGCTGATCAAAAAAACTGATAAAGAATATTATTTTTAAGGCATTTAAACTTTTTTCCAAGTTATATAGTACTGTGCAAAAATGTTGAGCCCTCTTTATTACTTCATATTTTGTTTCCAAGGAGCCAGACTTTCTTGTACTCTTTTCACATAGTCTTAAGAAATCGTAGTCCCTGTACCTGAGCCATTTCAGAGGATCATCAGAATCATTCAAGCATAAAAATCAATCTAACTTAAAGACATGAACCAGTGAGAAACAGATGATGACAGATGATCAGGAAGGTGATTAGTATACTGCTGATGCTGAACGCTGAGTGATTAAAACAGACGAGAGGGGAAATGAGGTTGCTGCTGAGTTTTTAAATGTTAAAATCTTTAGGCACTTTGCAGCCTGTCACAATAAAGCATTTGCTCCCAATTTATGGGGTACATGCTCATGTTTGCTCAGTGTAGCTCTAATATGATGGTTAAGATATTTAGTTAATGTATTAGTATATATTAATTACATTCTACAATCCAAGCAAAAGAGTGGTTTTAATCATTCATGTTCCCTTTCAGCACATTTAAATCACCCATCCCAGATGTTTCTTTAAACATTTTTTGGTAGTACTGTCCTCAGACTGGTTCTTGTAAAACACAACACTAAAAATGATTGATTATAACCCAAACCCTAGTCTAAGCTGAAGGCAGGAGCTACGTGCTGTCTCACACTAAAGGAACTTTCTTCATCAACAATGGTGGGGAAGGTTAAGAAAAAAAGCCAAACTAATATACTTGTGTGTGTGAAAGGAAGTAAAATCTTTAGAAATTATAACTTCTTCATATACTGTAGTGTACATACTGTATACAACATATAATAATGTCTTAAGTAAGTATAAAATCCCACACTTTTATTTAGCGTATAACTGAGCAGTCACTGGTTTTCCTTAATGGGTTTCAAGACAGCTTTTAAAAAACATTGTGTTGTGATACAAAAAAACACAATGTGCATTCCACATGTGATACAGTATGTACAATATGTACTACCACGTCAGTGAAAAACAGGAAACTGAAATACAATACAGCTCAGTACTGGATAAGTAAACAACCTGTTAACCCTCTTTCTGGTTATCCATTAGTATCACTATACAGTACATTTAAACATACATGTTCAGTACTACTAGATTATGAATTATGAGTTGAAACGTGGTAAATGCGGTGCCGACAGAAAGCAAAACACTAAAGGCAAAATGTAAAAAGGCAGCATGACACACACCACAACACGTTCATATGATTTGCCAGTAATTGAGCCGTCTTGGCTCGAGGCAGTAGATGCATAATTGAGCTCTCACAGCAAACAAAGGCCTTACGCACATGCCTGGATAAATATGTGATGATCTGGACGTACCTCGAGGTCTCTGTGATGTTGGCTTTCTCTGTGCAGCTGAAGCAGGCTGGCAGGACTTCCCAACAATGTGGCTCTGACATGATCTGGGAAGAAGCGAGGTTTTCTTTTTCAACACCAAATCCACTGATCCATAAGAATACTGAATGAGTGGGGATGAGAGGTCTAGGAAGAAAAGAAAAGAAAAGAAAAATAAACCAACCAAGTTTCAACACACACAGTGATTCTTGCTCTTTCCAAAATACATAAAAGCCCACATCCGTCCAAAAGAGAAAATGCTTGACCTTTACCAAATTGGTCACCAATTTGCCCAAAATATCTCCGGCAGAGACAAATGTCCTTACACTTTCCAATATTGGGAGCACATAGAAGAGTGAAGTGTTTATATTGGGAGCACAAAGTGTTTAAGAGTTAAGGCGGAGTGGCGCTTAAGGGACATCACAAAAATTGCCATAAGTTTGGCTTCAGAGTCGCTAATGACAAAGTAAAACGCTTTGAAATATTGAACCCTTTTGAATATAAAAACAATACTTAACTTTAACCCATCATTAGAATTCCACAGGCTTTTACACACTTTAGTGGTACATAGTCTTATTAATATAGATTTTATTTGTATCATAACTAGAGAATAAAGTTTGTTTAAATAATGTTTGTGTGTTTAAATTGTTGGTATTTTTAGACCACCTTGTTTTTATAGAAAAACAATGACTTGAACCAACAATATCAAAGGGCTACAATGGGAGACGACTTACTTTTTTCGAATAGATGACAAGTTGGGCTCAGTCAACCCTAGAAAAATATAACTAATTGAGCCCACAACCAAAACCAAAGTACCTGAGCTGATTTAGATATTTGGATTACAAGTTGAATCAACTTACGATTTTGAATTGGGTACACGTTGTGTGAACTTTTTTAGAAAACAAATTCTATTAAACTGAGAGTGAGTAACAATAATACATTATATTTAAAATCGATAAAACAATACCTTAATCATGAAAGCTAGAATTAAGAGAAACAAAGTGACAGTGTACTCGACATCTCCATGTGCTTCAAATATTATTCATGATTCTTGTTTTTATTATTATTATCTGAAAAGTGAAAAATCTGCGACGTACATACAGTACACACTTATGACTGCTATCTTTTGGCGTACTCTTCACAGTTTTACTGTAAAACAGACATTTCTCACTTGTAAGCCTTTTACATGCTATGGTCTGTTTTTACAACGTCAGCAGTACGTCACTGCTCTCCTGCTACTGTGATACTGCATCAAAATGCTTCACAGTGCATAATATCTATTCTACATAAGATAACTATAAGCACAATACCTGAACTAGAAGCGTGCCCCCTTGTGGTGTACAAGGTAATAGATATATGAGCAACAGAGAAACTTTATGCAAAACAAACATGGTCAGTTAGTATACTTTCAATCGGTGAAATTCTTAATTAATTAATCGCATTATGATTAATTCGTTAACGTCCCTAGCTTCAATACTGTAATAATAATAATGCTATCACAGAGATGTTTACACATCTGTACTTTCTTACATTGATCACTTTTGAGCCTTTTGATCCTTGACACTCTTTTATCTTTACATTTTACCTTTATATTTATGATGTTCCTTGCTTTATTCAATATTAGTTTGATTCTGTGTACAGTCTGCCTCCTAAAGTCTTAGATGTAACAGTGCACAGTATTATGCTACAGATTACAATTCTACTGTATCTGTCAGTTGTCCTGGATTTTCACAACGCTCTAGGCCAACGTATAATCAGCTTTCCTCTTTTCCCAATAATGAAGTGTTTCGCTCTGCTCCCCAACATTCCCATCTGCCTCAGTATTCCCACTAGCCCTATTCTAATAGCAGCAGTGGAAAAAAGTCTCCATTGGGGGAAAAACCTGCTCTAACTGCAAAGACAAATCCCTGAGGCTACGGGGCTGAGATCTGATCAGCCAATGGGCAAACTCATTTCAAGTTCAAAATGGACAAAAAAAAAAAAAGTTAAAATGCATAAAATCTCATTTCAAATAAGTCAAGGCCTATTTCGCACATGATTCAGTGCATGTTATTCCCTTACACACACTGTATCTAATACTACACCTACATATCTCTTCTGTTGCATACAGTATTTGGCACTCATTGTTATCAGTATTTATATTTTATAATCAGATCTCTCAGGCAAACAAGACCTTGTGTCACTAGATAAAATAGTGGGCTAAATCTGTTTGGCTTGAAAAGCACTAAGATTATTTTTTGTACTTAACAAGACCCAGTCATTCACTTAATCGTACAGCAACTGTTAAATCCTGGGCTCTGCAACACACACACACACACGCGCACACATACACCATGTATAACTATATTTACTAAGAAGAACCAAATCTTCTTATCACGATTAGTTGTAATGTTTTCACTGCAGATTAAAAATAATAACCCCACTGTTGGTAAAATATTCAAGACGGCTCACCTATTAACACACCTTGGCGATCTCAGTGAACTCCATGATCTGGTTCACGACCCAAAATAAATGAACAGAAACGATCATTGAAATGGAAAAGAAAAGTAAAAGAAGACGTTTCCTTTGTGTAACGCTGTCTTATTCCAACCCAGTGCGATCCATAGCTCCGTAAAACACTCCCTCTGAAAACGTCTGTGAGGAGCCGGTGTTTGCTTGTTTCTGAAGTAACTGCACTTCCAGTTCCCTCCCTTTACAAACCTGGTGTTTTGACAGAACACACACACGAGCGCACACACACATACCCTCCTGTTGCCAGGTGAGAAAAAAAAAAAAAATCACTTATGCTGTCATACAGCACCTGCTGTCCTAAGCGGTCAAGAAAAGCACCTGCCAAACCTGCTCTACATACTGTACATACGTGTGTGTGTGTGTGTATGTGTATAAGCGAGAGAGAGAGAAGGGAGCATGAAACTGGCAATAAGAACTAGGTAAGCAGTAAGAAATGTAACCACATGTTAATCAAAGATTGAAAATGGACACGAAGTTTGGTCAAGGCACGTAGCACAAAAACATTTTTAATACTATTAAATGTGCTGCATTTTGATTTGATCATGTTTAGGTGTTTAAGTATAGAAAAGATTCAAGACTTTTTGTAAACGCAAATAACCACCCACTAACTTCCCCATGTGCTTTCATTCACCACAGTTCACAGTTCACATAGAAGAACGTTACCAGCAGCGACTGTATTTATAATCTCATCCTTCCAGTTTGCATAGACAGAAATACCTCATCACTGCAAACTGGCACCATTGCACCCTTTGGTGGCCAAAGTGAGAGAAACTACAGAAGGCAAACAAGAAGTGAACTGAAATCCGTAATTCTCACAATTTTGGTCCTATGGTTTCCTTGCACCATTACGGTCAGCTCTGGGAAACTAACGTGCTTGTACGCTTGTGTTTGCACAGCAGCAGTAAGTGGTTATATATGACTCCATTACAGAGCCTGCTTGGCCTCCTTCTGAGACCACACAGCAGACACGCCATAAATATGACCGTACGACAGAAAGACAAAGAGAGAAGGTACAACCAGCAACCGGGTTCTGTGCAGCCCCCTTAGTAAAGTCATCGCGTATGATCTCAGGGGCACAAGCTCCGAATCATATGGAACATGAACTCTAAATGTAATAATTCTTGTTCGTTTCATTTTAATCAGGTCATTTGAAGCAAAAGTTGCCAAGAGTAATTAAAAAAAGATAGATTTCAAGATGTCCAAAAAAGAGAAGAATGCAGATTAGAAGAAAAAACAAAGCTGCAGATCTTAGTGATGAAAGAAATAAAGCATACACAGATGTACTTAAATCAGATCAGACAGTAATTCTGTCTACTTCCCTTCCGCCTCAGTCTATCCCTGTCCCTAAATGGTTCAGTGTGTGTGTGTGTGTGTGTGTGTGTGTGTGTGTGTGTGTGTGTGTGTGTGTCTGTGGCAGAGGAAAAACTCAAAAGAGAACAAACAAACAAGTAACGCGAAAGTAGGCTAAGATTGAACACAGGTTATCGAAATCAGGGCAGCTGAAATAGTTCAGAGTGTTGGCCTGATTACACGAGCAAAACCAGTTGGGGAAATAAACATGTTGTCCCCTTTCACTAGTTTGATATTCAGTATTACTTCTGTAAATGCCAAGTAACCAAAAATGTGAAAGTTGGGAATACAACTGCGTGGCAAGCTAAGGGGAAATTCTGTTCTCCAGAACAACAGAACTAAGGCTTAACTCTTTTTAACCTCGGTGTAAAGGTTTATCCACCCAGGATGTGCCTCTAGGTGTCTGATGACGTCAAGAAACACATTCCTATAACATGACTGTATAATCATTTTCCTAGCGACTGTAACAAGAGCAATTTAATATCACTTACAAAAGTTACACCTAGAAGCACCGCCTCATATATTTATAGATTTATCCTAAACCTGCCTTACTGTACATCCGCACGCGTACACTTCACTCAAACAGTCATTTTGTGCAGTTACTGTACTTGAATCCCAATTGTTCTTACTTAGAACTGTCACTTTTCCCTGGACCCGGTTCATCAATAAACACGGACCACCTCTTAACATATATTACTTGTATTGTCAAACATGACATTGGAATATTAGTACAAGTGTATCAGGTGCGGCAGTTCAAACATGAATCCATCCTATTGTCAGAATGTGATCCACAAGGTGGACCAGCAAGGTAGGTGTGATCTAATAAAGTGGCCAGTAAGACTACGCAGTAAGTAAGCAAAAAAAAACCTGAGCGAAACAATTAATACATTGGCAGTGGTAGAGGGTTAGGGTCGGCGGTTTGAGCTCCAGCTCCACCAGGTTGCCATTATACAGCCCTTAAGCAAAGCCCTTAACCCTATCTGCTCGCTGTATCAAGGCTGATCCTGAGCTCTAACCCCTGCTGTGCTGGGATAGCCAAAGAAAGAATTTCACTGTGCAGTAATGTATATGTGATGAAAAGGATAACTAGCTAACCTAGCAGCACTGTACAGATATTATCTAAAAAAAAATATCTGACAATACACTCAATAACAATATGCCTTAAACATTACAGACATCCCATCTCTCCCAGGAGTTCCGGGATCATCCCGTATATTGGTAGCAGAAAGTCCCAGCGAGAAAAAGAGAAGAGACAGCATGTTTATACTGATTCATTCGCTTTGTGTTAAGTAAAACAGCGACATGGCAAAAAAAAAAAAAAAAAAAGGGCAAAATTACACACTTTACCCCAAAGTGCAGTAAAGTGTACTCATGTCTATAATAGTAGTAGAAATAATGGCAGCGCTGCTCTCTGCATTGCAATAGCAATTTTCTGTTGGGGTTACTGGTGTCCAGTGGGGTCTTCCTGAAATGAGTTTTTGCAGGGTGGTGATGTCTGTTGCTCGATGTTTTTGTATGCATAGCTTAACAACATGCTGCTCACATACACCAAACTGAAGAATAGAACTTTACCATAGTAAAAAGCCGGATTAATAACTATCAACGGGAGGAAAAAATCTGTGGTGAATTACTTTTAGTTTGATTGTTTTTCTGACTGGAATTCAAACTTACCCAGACCTCGTTTAGAGGAACCGACAACCGCAAACCACTTCTGCATATCATTATAATCAAACGCAAAGAGAAAGACATTCTCACGTTGAAGCTTTTGTTATAAGTATATTCAACATGGTCAATATATATATTAGAGTAGTCAATGTGCAGCTTGTATAACAGTACAGATTTACTGTCCTCAAAAATTACTGGAAATTGTCAAAATAGCTGGCAACAAAAGTAAGTACACCCTAAGTAATAACAGCTGTAAATCTGTATATAACCATGCAAAGTCACATGTCCCATTCATCATGTTCATGTGTTTGTCAGTGACCAAGTACTTCTCCAGACCTGAACCCTATTGATCACCTGTGGGGGCGTCCTCAAGCGGAAGGTGGCGAGGCGCCATGTGTCTAACATCCAGCATCTCCGATATCCTTATGGAGGAGTGGAAGAGGATCCCAGCAACAACACGTGCAGCCCTGGTGAATTCCAGGCCCAGGAGGATTAAGGTGTGCCAGATATCAATGGTGCTCACACAAAGTATTGACACTTTGGACACAGTTTTGACATCTTTACTTAGGGTGTACTCATTTCTGCTGCCAGTTATTTAGATAATAAAGTCTGCGTGTTGAGGTATTGTTAGAGGACAGTAAATCTATACTGCTATACAAGCTGCACATTGACTACTCTAAAGAATATCCAAGTTTCATTTCTATGGAGTGGTTGCTGAAATGTCAGACGTGTACTCACTTCCGTGGGATACTGCACTCGTTCCCAAATTTTAAACATATTTCATGCTAAATTTTATGCTGTAGGTTCGAACATATGGGTTAATACTTGGTCCATGTTGCTATTTTTCACATTTTAAGATATGATCGTATATAGTCAGACAACGACTTAAAGTTTACAAATCGGCATATGACGGCCCACCTTTTAATACTAGTAAATCCATTAATACTAGCCTTTACACACAGCCCTTACACACAGCCTTTACATTCGTAAGCGGAAGCAATAAAACAAGTACAATTCTTCATGGATGTTATTAATTTTACAACAAAAAAACATTCGATGAGTAATGGTGTCGCTCATAATGTGGTGCTAATGTGGGCAGTCCAAATGTTAAAACAATAAAAAAAAAAAATAATAATAATAAAAAGCCTGCTGGATCATCCATGGAAAAGAAGTGTGTGTATGCTGTAAAGGAAAAAAGACAGAGCAATGGGAAAAGAGTAAATGAGAGGAAGATGTAGAGTCTGCACACTATTATCTCCACAGGGAGGAGAGATCGAGAGGAAGAAGCAGTCAGCTGCAAATGTGCCACTCGATCATTAGCACACAGCAGCCTGAGACCAAAATCTCCAGGCAACCTTAACCCAAACTGGTGCTGCTGCTGCTCCGTGTGTGTGTGTGTGTGTATGTGTGTGTGTGTCTGTCTATGGAAAATGACCTGCAACCCACCCAGCTCATCCTGCTGTCATCAAAAACACTGGTGCATCAGCTGACCGATACATACACACACACACACACACACGCAATAAACCCAACCCTCCAACTCCCTCGAAACTCCCCAAACTCAGAAACAGGTCAGCAGATAGGAGAAGAGTGGCACGCCAATACTTCCTAACTAACTTGTCCAAAAGAAAATATCCTCTAACCCTGCTGACGCAGTGGGTGTGCATGTTCTCGCCTGTGTGTGTGTGTGTGTGTGTCGGTGTATGTTTATATGAATATAAGAGTCCATGTCCTGAGGTGTGTCCGAGGTCTGCCACTTTGATGAAAGCTTTACTCACCCAGTGGTGGCCTAAATGATTAGATAGAACATGTCTACTCAAAAGAAAATGGAAAAAAAAACAAGAAAAAAAACACCTCACACACATACAGACACACAGAACAGCAGTGTGGATCTCCTATCCTTGTCTGAAGGGCTTCCAAATGACATTTAGTAGGAAATTCAAATTAAACGGGCTGTCTTCTCGTTAAAACTGTTTGTTCTGTAAGTACTTTAAGTGTGTCTGTAAGTAAAGGAAAAAATGCCGATTCTGACAATTTTTTTAGTATGTTGATGTTAGAAATTAATCAAAATACAGGTAGTCCCTGACTTACGAACATTCGAGTTACGAATTTCTGCAGATAGGAACAGACTGTGGTTCTATTTCCGGTTCAATCACGGAAACACACGTGTATTGTACAAAAAATAGACTCTGCCGTGCGCCAGATACCAATATTTACAATTATTTACAATATTTTCAGTGTGTAAGTAAATGAATAAAATGTCTAAAGTCCAGTATATTATGTGTGGGGAAGTGTGGAAGAAATAAATCATCGCCTCATCGGTTTTAATGAATCAGTCTTAACAAAACATAGTTCACAGTCCAATTCAGTGGAAAACAGCTCAGGCAAAATGACGTCAGAGATTCCCCTTTTGCAATTTAATGGCACAGAGACATGATTTCACAGTGGGAGATATATTTGTTTAGGCGTGGTTATGGTTTTTGGAAATATGATGGCAGTGTGGGGAAAGGGGGCAGACTTAGTCAAGTGAATTGGTATGCTTTAGATTGTGTATTCGTGTCAAAGGCGTATAAAACTTTTCTTAAGACTTACATTACACTTTGTTAAGTTAAGCCTTTATTTGTCACATATACATTACAGCACAGTGAAACTCCTTCTTCGCATATCCCAGCATAACTGGGGTCAGAGCGCAGGGTCAGCCATGATACGGCGCCCCTGGAGCAGTTAGGGTTAAGGGCCTTGCTCAAGGG
>JAOTRS010000035.1:7198501-7208977 GCA_028565755.1 Dinotopterus cunningtoni
TAATGTTTATCAGTACATTACAGAAAATAATGAACTTTATCACAATATGCTAATTTATTGAGAAGGACCTGTATATTCATATAAAACAGTGTTGTACCTTACAGAACGTCAACATGAACATTTGTGCTGTGCAATCCCTATCACTATCACTAAAGCAAATCTGGACCATAGAACGTTGAAATGTCCTTTTTTTATGACCAGGGCTACTGAAAGACTGGAGCAGAAGTTCATACAGCAGCTTCAAAGTATCGACACAAACACTGTACACCCTGTAGGTTCTACACACCTGCTGAGGCTTTTATTTTTATACAGTACAGAGAACAGAAAGGTCAGCCGTCAGAAAAAGATGCTGTGATCCACCAGGCAAACAGGTGTGCCTAATTTTTAGTGCACTTCAACCACCACCAACCCCTCCTCCATGCCCCCTCTATCATCCCGAAATCCCAAAATGCTTTATCCTAAAAAGGATGGGTCATGGTTCTCAAAGAGGTGGTCCATATTATGTTTGTATAAAATAATAACTCTCAACACAATTCATTACAATATTCAATTATTATGAGTAAAATGGCTACACTACTTTCATCAAGAAAATATCTATCTATCTATATTCATCTATTAGCCTTTTTTGATTGGTTACCTAAATTGATTTGGAAGTTGTAGGGCTGTAAATAAGGTAAAATTTAACCTGATGGTGATTTTTTATAAAACTGCATTCTGTGAGTGAAAAGTTCAGATATAAAAACCTCTACAAAACTAATAAAAACATTATTCTCACTTTTAAGTTTAGTCTAACAACTCAATAGTAGGAGGCCATAAAATAAACATAAACATGTTTTTAATTTTATTCATTAAATCAGTTCTGAGTTCTGAGAACTTACCTGCTTGTTGGCTTTCAGGACAGTTCTCAAGGTGGCGATCTGCTCTCTCTTGGTGCTAAGAAGAGACTTAAGCTTGAGGATCTCTTCCACAGTGGCGTCGTGGTCGCGGTCAGCGGTGGGAACGAGCTCGGCAGAGGCCAGGCGCTGACGAGACAGCTCTGTGCTGCGGTCCACGGCCAGCTGCAGGTGTCTGATCTGGTCACGGATGATGGCCACCAAGTTGTAGATGTTCATTGGTTCCTTGCGTGGGTCAGCTACTGGGGAGGAGACAGGGGACGGAGATTCTGCCTCAGGGGTGGGGAAGAGGCCTCGTGTCAGCAGGATGGGTGAACGACGGCCACGGCCCTCGGGGCTGCCCCGATTGTTGCTGTTGGTGCCAGCGTTAGCTTTGCCCTCACGGTAGAAGTCGAGCATGACGCGGTTGGGCGTCTCATTGTTGCACATGCAGACGTGGTGGTAAAGGTTGGCGAGCTCCTCGCTAAACGTGGCCAGCTCGTCTTGTGCCACGCTCAGGCTTCCCTGGCTCTCGCCGGCTGCCTCACTGGCCCGACGTAGTTCTTTCTCCATCCGTGCCAGCTGCTCACGCTCTGTGCGGCTGCTGCACTCCAGGGTGCTCAGCTCAGACCGGAGTGACGCCACCTGGCTCTCCAATCGGCTTCGCTCCCCCTCAAGCTCTGACCGGCAGGCAGAGTATTCAGACTTCAGGGTTTTCAGTTCTTCCTTTAGGTGACCAGCCTCGGAAACGGCAACCTGGGATTTACAGGTTGCAAAAAATGTGTCAGTGAGAATTTTTTGTTTAGCATCATTTTACCAAACTTGTTTCATCTAGCAACGTTTGCCCATTCAAAACCACAGCCTAGCCTTATTCTGTACCCATAATCTGTCCATAATGTTGTGACAAAAACAAATACCATTAAATGACAAGTGCTATATTCAATGCTACATGGTTCCAGTCTCACCTTGTATTTGCACTCCAGGATCTCAGGCCCGTTGATGTCCACCTCATAGTAGTCACTGTCCTCATTGCTGTCACGTTCCTTCTCGTTGTCCAGCGCTGACTGGCGCTCCTTGCTGGCATGAAGCTTGCGCATGGCGTTCAGATTCTCAGTAAGGCGGCTTACCTTCTCATGCTCATCGGACAGAGCCCCGTTGGCCTGCTCCAGCAGCTTTTGTGAGTCCTGCAGCGTAGACAGCAACGTCCCCTTCTCCCGCTCCACCTGACCGATCAAGACAAGATGGTCGAATAGCAAACGTTAAATATTTTTGATTCCATGCAGTGAGAATTACGCATATCAAAATTTATAGTCATGTTTCTTTGCCTTTCTTTGCCATCATGACTTGTTTTTACATGTACAGACCTGAGAACGGTTTTGTTTTTAGTTTTTTTTATATACAAAAGAATTTTTGGCCCTAAAAAATTGGGAAATGAAAAAAAAAAAAAGAGAGAGATCGTGACTCACTTTGGAGCTTTTCATTTTAAAGCAAAACGTGAAGTATGTCAAGTCAGCAGATCATTGTGTGTGTTACGGCCTGGCTCTGCCACAAACATTTGCTTATATTGGTACTAAGGTTACATGTACACTGGATGGCTTTGTTCACCTCTTGTTCACTTTGGACCTGTATCTGTTTTGTGGCTAGAATATTTAGAAGGTTTTGGTTTTGTATTTGTTTCTGATAATAAAAAAAAATGATTTTGTTGGTGTTAAAAATTCTATTCCACATGTACACTCCTACACAAGCGTGTATGTGTGTGTGTGTGTGTGTGTGTGTGTGTGTGTAAGGACTCTTGGGTTACCACGCAGAACAAAATGCAGCGTGAAGCTATTTTAGAAAGGATCATGTTTATTCTTGAGTGTCAAAATTCTCGCTCACCTTCATTAACTATTCAAGAAGGTAACATGACAATACCCTCCACCTCAGGCCTCAGACCTTATGTGCCTGGATTAAATTAATCTTTCTGTTGATTATTATAAGAACAAAAGTAATACTGTAAATTAAAAAAATGGTCCAAAATTTTTAACTGTTGAGGTGATGATGTTTCACTTTAAATAAATTTTAGTAATGCACTTTATTCGATTCAAAATGTCATGAAGGCTGTGATGTGCTTGTCGATTTCTACACCACCATGTCCTGATGTGACCTAAATACACATCGGGTGGGATGAGAACTCGCATCGCTCACTACTCGATGACTGAGCTATTATGCTCTCCCAGGGGCAGCCATGTTGGCTCGGCTATTTTAAAATGTACAGGATTGATTAGTTGTAGGCAGACTGAGTGCTCTGAGAAAAGGGCAGTGAGTGAACATTGAGGATGGGAATCAGATTACTGTTTTACTGATAATTCTTCTGTACTGACTGAGAGAAATTTAATGTTCTTAGAGAGACCAAGATGTGTCTTTAAAAAAGCTTTCAGTGTGTTAGCTGTCTGACTTGCATACACATACTCTTGCAATGAATGCATACAATGCACCTCAGTTTCTATGGAGATGGCCCTTCCAGGTCAAAGTTGAGGAGTTGATTTCCTGACAGATGGCAGAGCTCACTGCGCCAAACGAGGGGTGTGGCCAGAGAAGCTACTTTCAAGCCCGACTAATGGGATTTAACCAGCAGAGCTGTCATCCAATCACAACAGAGAATTTATCATACTCAGGACACAGTGACAGGTACACTGGCTTCATTTTAGATAAAATACTAATAACATCGGATTATCTTGATTTAAATTTGCAAGTAATGTCCAAAGCACCATAATTCTCAACAACTGGTTGACTTATGACACTACTACAGTATACTGTTTAACAGCACTACGTAATACCTGCACAAGCTGTTGTTTAAGCTTCTGGATTTCACAGATGTTGAGTTCACTCAGCAAGTCGTCCACGAGGCTGGGGGCCGGATGGAACAAGTGGCTTTTTTTGGGCGTGGACATCCGGTTGTCTTCGGCATCAGGGATCTTGTCGAAGCCGTTTTCGTAGCTGTGTATGGGGTCGTCGTTGTTGGGCTCGATCATCACATCCTCGCTGAACTTCAACCCATCCAGAGAGATGCTCAAGGAATTGTGGTACATAGAGTCCCCGATGTTCATGTACTGGGACAGTTCCTTCCTCATAGTCGCCTGGAGCACAAAATAAGATGCAATGCATCATGACAGGCAGTTTAGGTCGCAGTAAAGGTAAAATGTTTCAAAATATAAATATAAATTCATATGAGCATACTAAAAACATTTTTCATTGTTGGATTCTGTTGTTTTTCCATCTAATACCTTAAAGCATGCCACGCTGATATGAACTAAATAAACTGTATTAATTCTGAAGGAAGCAACTGGTTGCTGAATATAAGCTCCCATGACACAATTAATAGCAACCGCTCGGTGTATTATGTCTTATAGATAAATGAATGTAAATCACTGACACTCCCACATTCCAGAGTGACAACTGCAGGGTGCATAGAGCCAAATTCGTGTGTCTGGCTCGAAGCATGAAGCAACGTTGGGACACTACTGCATTTTTTTCCCCATTGTGTATTATCTGCAGCAGCTCTTGCCTTCTGCTCCCTCTCGGTCTTGATGGTTTCCAAAGCTTCTCCTAGTTGTCTCTCAGCTATCTCCTTCAGACGCAAGGCATCCTCCAACTGACTGTTCAGGAACTGCGTGTCTTCCTCCAGACGACGAATCTCATGCTTCAGGCCCTCAAACTCCACCTACAAAAGACGAGAGGCCCAGGCAAATCAAAAAATGAAACATTTTTTGATACTCTCTGGACATGGACGTGCAGCCTATACATGTTATTATGACTCATGTGACTAAATGAATTCAGTGATTTATGCCCACTTACTAATAGCCAATTCATTAGTGGAATTAAATATTTATTACGCAAGACTGACATCTGAAAAAGAAAATAAAGTTACCTGGCTCTGTTTGAGCACAGACACATGTTTCTGCAGAGCGATGTTTTCCTCCTCCAGCTCGCTGTAGTCCTGCAGCAGACGAGCTTCACGGAATTTGTACTCCTTGATGTCATCACGGAGTCGGGACCTCTGCAGCTCGACCACCTGACTGTTCTATAGGACAAAAAAAAAAGAAAGAAAGAAAAATATTTAGAGTGTTTACACGCAGCAGAAAGTGAAAGAGAGTGATTTTCAGTCGTCATGGAAACCACACATTTCACGATCGCACTTTGGATGGCCAAGCTGACACAGATGGTCAATGTGTGGGCAATGTACGTGTGTGAGACTAGGAAACAGCTGGTGAGGGCTTGAAAGTAAATTTTTCATTTTCTGTTTGCTGCAATTTTTTTTTTTTTTTTTTTAAATGGACTGAATGTCTATTCTGCAGCTATTTTGAGTGGACAATCTAAAATAGCCGGTCAGCTGACAGACCCTCACATTTATACTTTCCTTCATAATATAAAGATTCACCTTTCATTTTCCACCCCTCCCTTTACGCCTTTGTTTGTCATGTTACCACTTATTCCTTATTCCCCTCTCCATCCGTCTTTTCTCCACCACTTCTCATCAGAGAGGGAATGTATCCAAACCCAAAGGAAGCCCAGACAGGAACACACTGCAGTATATAACCCCTTGGTTTTTTGGGGGGAATTTTTTTTGGGGTCCTGGGAATACACAACCATTAGAGTATGTTTTTGCATCATACAGATTTCAAACACCAAACTAAACACAGACTCAAGTTCTAGGTAGCCACGCCCATTTCTACTCAGCAGGTGGCCTCTAGAGACTTCTATTTGGCAAGAAGTCACCAGCCACATGTGTACCAATAATCCTTTTATTTTCATTAATAATGAGGGTTATAATTAATTATCCACAGTACAAAGTTCGTAAAAAAGAGAAAAAAATATCACTCTAGCCTAAGAATGCAAGGCGTTTTTCTCCTTTTCTGGTTGTGTAAGCAAACTGAAAAAATAATAAGCTTTTAGGAACATAGTTTCAATATCTGAGTCTCATTAGTACATAATGAATAGCACAGCGTTGTATTTGCCATAAACTCAAATGGCTTGGAAAGGACACATTTTTAAAATTTTACAACGTTGAAGCTTTTGAAAGAGAATAATGGCCCTAAAATATGAGCCTCGGGCTTGCAACCTAATTCATTATAGGCTATACAGCTAGTTCATTAAACTTTATTTGGTATTGCATGAGGGTACAAGGGAGAGAAAGACTGGGCAAAGGGAACATACTGTATGAATAGAGAACTATTACTCAACTTCGGAAATTTTTTTTTTTATAACCACAAAGAAAAACATCCTAGCCTTTTGGTTTTCTACAAACTCACATGATGACAAATTGTGAATTCACAGGTCAAAGTTGACCTAGATAGAACTGTAGTGTTCAGGCATATGCTACATCACAAACAGCAAGGGGTGAAAATTCTTAAATGCTCCAGCTAACTCATTGAATGTTGGCACCTTTGCAATTGATTGCAGTCAATTCCATAGTAAACATAAAAAAGAAACTCCACAACACCCCCTTCTCCTCTCACTTCCATGTCTTCAAATCAAGAACACATGGTTTGCACAGTAAAAATATTTTCTTCATACAGTATATCACAGCTTGCTGTAAAGCTGGGGTTAGAACACTAGGTTGACCATGTTGATACTGTTAGGCATTTTTCGAGCAGGAAGGGGTTAACAAGACATGAGGCCCCATGAAGGAGCATTCTGGTTAAGCTAGGGCTTGAACCCGCGACCTTCTGATCAGCAACCTAGAGCCTTAACCCACTGAGGTACAACTGCCAGGAAGAGGAGACCTTGCAGCGCTCTTCCAGGAGGCATGTTGGACCAACATCATTGACCTATTGTTTTGAAATGGAAAAGGCCAAATGACAAAAATAGACTTCAGACCTCCCCTGAATGACCTGGACAGAGTTCGAGTGACCTGGACAGAGTTCTGACCTCACCCCACTGAACAACGAACAGTTGGAAACCTAACAGCAGCATCTTATCTGATATCAGTGCCTGAGCTTGCTAATGCTCTTGTGATTGAATAAGAAAAGCACCAAAGATATGTTTCAAAACAGTGAAAATTCTTCCCAGGACAATAGAGGTTTTTAAAAAAATAAAAAAAAAATTATAACAGCGACAGAGAGATTATATCTGGAACTGAATGCTTCAGAAGCACACATGGGCATGGCGGCGAGGTATCACAATGTTTTGGCCATACTGTATACAGAAGTGTACATTTAAAAAAAACATCCCAGTAGCATTATTGCACATTACAGTACCATTTACAAAGTTTTTTTTTAACCTTCTTGTTGAGCTTCTTTTGTTCAAGACCCAGCTGCAGGGTTCTCATAGTGTTCGTTAATAAATATTGAAAGAACCACAGCTTCATTTTGATTCATACACATTTTTAACATTTTATACAAAGTTCCATAATTTTCTTTTGATTGTGTAAAGCTGATTTATGATAATGACAATTGAACTGGATTGAGCTTCACTCAGACCAGTCAAGATGCAAAGCAAGGTCATGACCTCACAACCTGGGTCCTATTCAAGCACAATGGCCCGAAGCAGTTGTTGTTATGGCTGGCTACATTTTCATAATATGGACGAGAGATAACTTAATAATGACGGAGAGCTGCCATTTCCTGCCAAAAAGAGAGGGACGTGGCCTGAGTAAGGATACAATTGGAGTCATGACCATGTCAGGACAAGATGAATGATATTTGCACAGGCAAGTGACCATGACCTCTCTAGGGCCAAGCACATACAGGAGCATGGGGTTGTAATTTAGAAAATTTGTGTCTTGGGGGTTTCACTTCAGCATAATCATTTGGGGGGGAGAATCACCAGACCACTTTGCCATGGTTTTGTTAAATACATCACCAGTGTTGAATGCTTAGTCGTGTTGTATATCTCACATCTCTTTGATAAGCATTATGAGTGAGGCTATGGTTCAGAATCACTTTTATATTCACCAACACCAGCAGCAGCTCCTGATCGCAGATTTTAAAAGTATAGGTTAATAATAAGAGCAAAATAAATTCAAGAGGCAATTACACTCAATCTTACGCCATACAGCAACCCTGTAATATGGACCAGAAATCCCACAACATAACCCAGGATTCAGTCTAGCAGCTAGTTTTGCATTAGTGTGCATTTAGGTGGGTGATAGAGAAGGTGCGTTTCTTGTCCCACTTAACCAGGGTTTTCAGGTTTAAGCAAAATGTTCAGCACAGCTACAGTACATCTCCAAAATCATACAAAGGACCTAGTGCAAAAAAAATGGGCAAAGACACACTATGTCTTGTGTGATACACTGTCTGCACTTACACAATGCCTTTTGTTTGTGGGAATCTATTAGACTTAATTCCACTTATCGGTTGGCTGTAGAGCATGTTTAGATCATCCCAATTTGGCAACCCTGTCACTAAGCGTGCGCCTGCTGTTTCTCCTGCTGAGTCTGAGGGAGACCGATTCCTGCCCCAGTGAATTCCTGCTATAAATCGCTGTCGTTACTTTTTTAGTCGCCTAAAAATGCCAAATTTGTAGTTAAACAATATGAAGTTGTTAAAAAAAAAAAAAAAAGATTATTGAAAATCTTAATATACTACGGTATCTCTGGCCGCATGGATAAGCTGCCGGCACCCTGTCTTTATTGTGCAGAATGACAGACAGCTAGCTCATGTAGCAGCAATACTCCAGTGTGCAATTTATATGAAGAGACAAATGTTTCCCCGGTATGTTAAATCCTCCAAATGAGTCTAAATTGAGTCTTTCAGGCAGAAACAGCATCCATGACAGCTGCGCTCTTCTAATATCATGTCGTCCAGTGGGAAAGGTGTAAGAGAAAGCATTAGCTACAGACTAGACATTAAAAAAAAAATAAAAAAAAACAAACTCTGCTGTTTTTTTTTATTTATTTAAATCTTTTGTTTTTAGAGATGTCCTTTATGTGCTTATTATATAATTACAGCTTTGAGTAATCCCCTGACTGCAATTTAAATCTAATCCTAATAATATTACTAATAATTCTGTGCTGTGCGTTTGCACTTCAGGAAATTACCGAGACATCCAGGCAGCATGAGACAGATTACAGATATGACAGAACAGCCATAACACCCCTCCCCCATCTCTCCCTAGCGCTTTCTGCATCTTTCTCTTTCTTTCTATCCTTCCCTCTAGCTCTGTGACTCACACCATCCCCCATCGCTTGCCTCCTGTCCATCGATTTAACACATTTTTTTTCTTTGACCTGGTTTTTATCTCTCCTCCCTCTCTGACTCTTTCTCTCTTTTTATCTTTCCATCCCTTCCCCAATCTCTATCTTCTAGCTAGGTGTTGGTTTAAAAAAAAAATTTTTAATTAAAAAAATGTTAACAATACTGCCTCCAGGTTATGAAATCTCTCTAGCGGATACCTGCAAATGGTGGAAAACACATGCACACACATGTACGTGCAGCAGCCGCTTGTGGAAGCAGCTCAAAAATATAATACGTTGAAAAAAAAAAAAAAAAAGACTAGGCTTTTGTTTGGAGTCAGCGAGAAAACCTGAACCTAAACAGACTAATTTATTACTCAGTATTTTGTTTCCCCATAAAACAGAAAGAATAACAAATTCTGCTGAAAGACAGAGTGAAGGTAATGTGCTTGGATTGGTGTGTTAGGGACCGAGATGTTTGCTGTTATAAACTCCTGATAGACCTCAATGCTGTAATACGATCTGAAGGTCGTGGCGAGACCTGCCTCCTGCCTTACAGCTGAATGTGATTCAGTTAATTCAGTTGTGTGCGCACGTCGGTGTGCGTGTATGTGTGTGTGCACGCATTTTGGGATTGTGTGTATTTAGATGACCTATATGCAAGCCGAACACATGAATTATATTCAGTAATATTTATAATCTTCATATTATTAATCTGTAGAAATAATAGTTTATGTCTGTGTGTGTGTGTGTGTGTGTGTGTGTGTGTGTGTGTGTGTGTGTGTGTGTGTGTGTGTGTAATAGAGAGAAAGACACAAAGAGGTGTGGTACTACCACACATGATGGTGTAGTTGACTTCAAATGACAGTTTTAGATGACATCAAATAAGCACCATGAAAAAGAATGAACATGAATCAGAACTCTGTAATAATTTTAGAAACTCCATATACGGACACCAGGAAATAAAAGTTAAGTAGTGCAGAAAATGTAACACAATGGGATGTTTTCTGTTTAGAGAGAAAATAGAAAAAAAAAAACATTTATATGGTGCAACCTGACATAAAGCAGTCATTTTTCCTCCTAATGAGGTTGATTATTTTTCACTGAAGGCACAACCTGAAGCTGTTTACTTTTCTCCTATCCCATCATTTTCTAAAGATTAACTCATTTATTCATCATCTATACAAATTTTCTTGTGTAGGGTCACAGGGTGGCCTGGAACCTATCCCAGGGCACTTAGGGCGCAAATTTGGGGTAATACAAGCTACCGTGCATGTTTTTGGCCTGTGGGAGGAAACCAGAGTGCTCACAAAGGTGGGATTTGAATCCACTTACTGTATCACCATTCTGGCGCATAGCGTATCTACAATACGAAATTACCGTGTATCATGACACACTCAAACTGCCAGCAACAGAGTAGTGCTGTGCTGAAAAGACATTTTATTT
>JAOTRS010000035.1:7209077-7219741 GCA_028565755.1 Dinotopterus cunningtoni
GGTAGTAGTAGCCTTAATGTGGGAGCCCCCTAGTGACGGGGAGGAATTGGCCACGACTAATATTGGGGAGAAAATTGAAAAAAAAAAAAAATATATATAAAAAAAAAAAAAAAAAAGTATTATAATAAAATTTTTAAAAATTGTCTGATGGACAGAAACAGAAAATAGTCTGATGGACAGAAGGTTTTGCACGGTGAACACTGTGGTGGATTTTCTCTAGATAGTAAAAATTTGAGCGTAGCTTTTGAGTGTCCTATTCTGCATCTTGTGTAAGTGAATTTATCCCAGCTAGCTTCCACACACTGAGAAGACAGCTCTTTATTCGTGGTCAAAACACTTGTTTTAAAATATAAAAGATCAAAATATATTTTATTGATTTAAAAGCTAAAGGAAGCAGAGATAGAAGTAATAACGCCATTAATTACATATTCAATTTAATTTATTCACTAATCCCAATTTAAGTAAACTAATTTACTGGATCATCATTATTTATTTATTTATTTTATCTTTTTTTGTCAGGACATTAATAAGCATGCATGCCAAACAAAGTATTATAGACTCAGATGAACAGTCATGTCTTTTTTTCCAGATCTTTCCGCCCTGTTAGACTGCTATTTCACCCCAACCCGGATGCTTCCCGTTACTGAGGGCCCCGTACTGAAGTAAACAGGAAGCAGGAATTGAATGGAGGGAAAAAGGGGGCAGAATCCTGAGATAGCTGCTGAAGGGTTCATGGATAAGCAGTAGATGTACTGTAAGACAGGTTTACTTGTCTGAAAGAAAGGCCTGAATGATTAAACTGAATAAGTGCATCTGTCTGAGGCTTAACTATAAAACCTATTTTTAAAAATAAACAAAAGCAGAGGCAGAAACATTGCCAGGATACATGAATATACACTACCAAAAAAAAAAAACTTTGGACACACCTTCTAACTCCATGGTCTATCCTGATTTTTATTTCATTCTACATTGTAAAGCAAAACTGAAATCATCGAAAATATACAATAATCTTCTTTGAACAGTTGATATTGAGATGTATCTGCTAATTAATACTCTGTAAAGTCTTCAGAACGCCTCTAATTTGAGGTGCTGTTTGTTAATTGGTGGCTTTTGAGGCTGATAGATCTGCTGTAGAGGTGAAGTTCATTTAGAGTTAAGTATTGGTCTTGCTTACCTGGGAAGGTCTTCATGAGAGACAGTTTGATCACGGTGCTTGATGGATTTTACAAATGCACTTAACAATACTGTTCTTGCAAAACTTTTCCAGAATTGCTGACCTTTGTGTCTTTAAATAACTTGAATTGTTGTTGATGTTACTTAATTACCTAATGCTATATGTGTGTTATTTCATATTTTTGGAAAAAATCCAGTATGGTGCTAAAATGTAAAAAAATAAATCCAAACTTTTGACTTGTGTGTCTATATTTTAGACTGGTTTGTACTGGTGATGTAAAAGTTCATAGCATTTGTGCAATGTGATCCAAACATGTCAGTCCATTCTATCTAGAGCTATGAATCATGGATAGACTGACAATCTGACTTTGATATTTTGACATTGCGATTTTCGATTCGATTCAGTTTGAAGTATATAAAAAAAACTAATAAACAGTAAAATGCTGTGTATCTTGGGTTGATTCTTTAAATGTCATGTCCCAAACAGAGTGATAATCTTTGACATTTTTTGTCAACCCAAAAGGTGTCAATAACGCACCGTTCGCCCATGATCTCAAATGACTAACAAGCGATATATTATTATATTTTCAGCAAAAGCTGCGGTATATTTGTGTCCATTTTAGACTATTTATTATTTGCAAGTTTACCTAAATTCATTTGATCAATTCTGAATCTGAATCACCCAACAACAGATCGATGAAGTATTAAATAAGACTCTTCACATTACAAACTGAAAGAACATCATGAATTTTATACAAGTAGCAGTTCCCTGAAAATACAGCAGGAACCTCGGGGAGTCTAAACAGCACACTGCGTTTAACATTCCTAAAACAGATAATCTCTAATCTGTTATAACAAACAGAGGAATATTTCTATTAGCTTTTTAAACATAAAACAGTTTTGACTAGTGCTTCATCGATGTGTTTCTGTGAACAAAACTGAAGGACCAGCACGTGACTGGAAATGTGAATACTCCCTTATTGTCTGACTTCTAAAACAAATTAACCAACGCTGGTGTTGACTTTACATGGATTTGCATAAAGGAACAGCTTTCTCTCAGCCTGCTGGATCAGATAACAGAGCACCAGTGTAAAGCAGAAGAGCTTTCAGAAGGACATGAAGCAGGCGATCCATCTGAACTCTGAACATTCATCCGCCTGCCGACCTTCAGCTCTCGCTGATAATAACAGATGAGGTCAGCTGCTGTTTTTAGACACACTTCCTTTTCAAAGCTAACGAGATTACCCGTTCTGCTCTTCCTCTTTTATGTACGTACAGCAGCAAAGAATAGAACCAACCAAGTGGAGTGACGAGGTGGAAAAATCAAACCTCGCTAAATTCAGCAGCATCACACACTGCTCAGTGTAAGTAAGTAGGGTAACGGGCTAGTGTGTGTGTGTGTGTGTGTGTGTGTGTGTGTGTGTGTGTGTGTGTGAAAGAGTGATGGAGAGAGAAACAAGAGAGAGAGAGACGCTTATTTTTTATCACAGTTTCATCAGCCTCAGGCTCCTGAATGTGGAAAATCCCTCATGGTATAAGGAGGGAAGTCCCATTTGTTACAAGAAGCAACGCTGACACTGAGTCCACTGAGGGACCAGCGCGAACCATTATTCAAAGTTTTTATATGATTAATAACACACACACACACACACACACACACACACACAATATACATATTATATATACACAAATACGCATGTGCACACATACAGTACACACATACAGTACACACAATATACATGTTATATATACACAAATACGCACACGTACAGAAACACACATACAGTATACACACACATACACTGTATACACATACTGTATACACACATGCACACACATGCACACACATGCACACACATGCACACACATGCACACACATGCACTCTACCTAAAGCTTACTAGCTCTCTCACAGCGGTTATATCCGAGGAAAGCTGCCAGTCTCTGTAATCCAGCCTATTGAGGGCGTGTGGGCAGAGATTCAGACTCACTTACTGTAGGTTTAGCGCTTAATTGCATCCTGTCGCACTCATTCATTCCTCCTCACAAACTGCATAAACACAATCCTGAATGAGTTGGATTACTTCAGCACGCTTTACATTACAAACACAGAAAGGACACCGTCGCCGACACGACCGCATACTCGTACCTTTCTAGAACAATTCTGTACCAAGACAAGTGTCTTCTCATCCTCTTTAGAAATATACTTCATTCAGTGTTCAGCTTTACAGTTCTGTGCAAAATTTAGTGCAATTAAATAGGAACTAAAATCCCTGGACGATCTCCAGCATCCTTCCTGCATCATTAACGCTCAGCAAAGCTTTATTCGAACACGTCTTTTCATATGTTAAACCTGAGAGGCCGACTCTAATCTCTTGATTTACACGTCCAAGAAACGATCCTTTGATAAGATGGTGCCCATCTTCTGAAAAGCCCAAGAGAAGGCTATTTAGGTACAAGAGGCAGCACTAGCCTTGGCATCTGCTACGATTTTAACACGCCAGTGCCCGGTGCCAGGATTAAGACCGAGACCCTAAGGCCTTGACCCAAAAAAAGAAATAAGGAGGCTCTCGAGACGTCAACCCGTTTACAGCTTCTTAAAAGCATGCCAAGCCAATCGGTGTTGTCTTTAATAGTGTAATTAAATGTTTTTTTTGTTTTTTTTTAACCCAGGCCATATCTCAGTTTGTGGACAATTCTAGCAAGGCACAGTTGTATCTCACAGGCTGTATTGTCCTTTTAAGACATTTACGGCATTGACCATCAGGAACAATGCGAGTATGCAGCTGCTGCAGTGCTGCAGTATCAGCCGTGTGTGTGTGTGTGTGTGTGTGTGTGTGTGTGTGTGTGTGTGTGTGTGTGTTTGTGTGAGCAAATGTGAATGCTTTCACTGTGTTCTTTACACACCCTACATAGTGCCACAAGGGTCTTTGTCATGGCAACAGAATGAAGGGTGTTTGTGTTTGCGCGTGTGCATGTGTGTGTGCGTGCCATCATGGCCTCTCACATTCCCTCATGACATTCTCAGTTAAACCTTGAATGTATCAGATCATATAGCACTGATACACCATCTGTTCTATATATATTATTATTAAACAAATGAAAAGGTGTCAATATTTGGCAGAGTGCAGAGTTAAGGCGAGTGACGGGTCATGACCGCTGTGTTCGACACCGTGCAGGGTAATGTACGGCACAGAGAAAAGCTGACAAAAAGCATCTTCTTAGAGAACTGAACTGATTAAAATTGAACTGCAAACAGCTTAAACTACAAAGGACAAGGTGAAGGAAGCTGAAACAAATGTGCACCTCTTCACTTTTCATTCTTTATAACCAATACTTTGCATAGCTCGGAGTGTTAGACTGTTGTTGATTGTTTAAATTAAAGATGCTGAGTTACCTGGGATTATTATAGGTGATCAGTTGATTTCCTATGCATTCTAAACGATCAATTATGAAAAATGCCAACCAAGATAAATCTTTTTTTTTTTTTTTTTTTTAATTAATGGATAAACAGGAACTAGCCGTATACTGTAGCTCACTGGGAGCTAGCTGTATGGCAAACCAGGAAATGAGATTTACATTTGTACTAAATATACCATAACTTACCAACTCCATTTAGCTCTGTGGGACTGCAGAAGCTTCATATGAGTCGCAATTAGAACAAATGGATTCAGTTACACATCATGATTCTTTTCGTGGTGATTCATTGTCTCGCCACACTGACTCTCCACAAGGACTGCCAAGTTCCCCTTAACCTTAATACTGAAATATCTGAGGTAAGCTTTTGCACTGTGCTGTAATGTTTATGTGGCATTTAAATCCTTTTTCTAATATATCTTGTAATATACAATAGAAATGGATCAATATCAATCACCCTGAATACTCATAGACTTTGAGTTAGTTTGCAGAAACGCAAACGAAAAACCTAACTCAGATTTTTGCCATAAAGCAAAAACTTAGACACTGCAAATACTAAAACTCTTAGTGAACAAGTGCAGCAATAATAGAAATAATGCAATTATGCAACACCTCGAAAGGGACCCAAATCAGTCAGACATCATCCTAACTGTAACCTACTACAGTCTGAACATCGGTACCCAGTCGAGACAGAAACCTCTATAAGCTTATAAAGAGATTGACTTCTGTCTCATGTCCTGGTTAGCCGTCTTGGTCGGAGTATATGGAAGAGGTTTAAACACTTGCTGTAATCCTGAAATGATGGACACTGTTGAAAACTCTCCGCTCTCACGGAATTTAGCTGGTATGGGTCATTAAGATTTTATCTCTGTTCTGTCTTCCGTGGAAATCATCCAGCAGTATGATGTAATGTCACAGGCTCATTAAATGGGTTATTATACAGACAGATACAGTCATAAAGCGCTAATGTTTATTCATGTTTAACTGTTTTAATGGTAGAATCGTTGTGTATATTAATTGGTGTTGGGCAATATGATAAACGATATCATAAAAAAAGAAAAAATTATTATTATTGATATTCAATTTCTGTAAAAAAAAAAAAAAAAAAAAAAAAATTTTTAGCGCTAATCCTACTTTTTTATATACAAGATAGACATTATATAACTCATTAAATAGTGGCACTACTGGCAATTCTGCATATTTAACCCATATATTTAAAATTTGACCTGCACCTTAAAGTCAGATATTTAAAATGCATAGGCCTACACCTAAAAAAAAAAAAAAAAAAACGCAGGTCATGTATAGTACAAATATCTTCTTAGTATCGTAATTTTTTTTTTATTTTGCCGTTTTAGCCCCTGACCCCAGTACAGAATTAAATTCCAACAAGTCAATTCATGAATACCATAGACAAAAAGAACATAAATTCTAGTGAAGAAAAGTGGCAACTGTGGACCGTTTCGCCCCTCGGTCAACACTGTGTGTAACAGCTGTTTCAGTCTCCAACAATACACTGTCATAAACCTGTCAGCCAAAACCTTCATCACTCATTCTTTTCTTTTTTATTTCAACACAATAAATTATAAAGCAATAAAGAAATAATGATCCTACACAAATTTTCAGGTCCTGTCGTTAAATGTTCAGCATTTTATAAATATCAGCTTACTGATGCACCTGGAGGAAAAAGTTCAAACGGTAACGTTCAAAACCTTCCTTCAGCTTAGCTATTTAAAAAAAATAATACATACATTTTTAATAGTTGCAATAAGAAATAGAACAGAGATTTGACCCCTGAACTGGAAATTGACCGAACTGGGAATAAAACCTTCTGAAAAAACAGTTTCCAACTGTGCCAAATTGTATCATGCAAATTCTTCATGTGCACACTGGCCATGTTTGGAAAAATCATTAATCGCATTTCTCTCCACTGCAACCTTGAACCTTTCATCTAGTGGTCTACAGTTCTTTCACACCATAATGTAATGTCTTACCACCAGGGGTAAAAGTAATTTTAAATTCTTAAGGGTAGACAAAAGGTAAAGGGAATAAACTATAGATGTGGTGGACACTCCTGTGACTTTCCTATAAGTCCAGTCCTGTATGTTTCTCATTATGTCTCTACTTATTCCACTTTAGAATAGCCTCAGCTAACTAACTGTCCTGGTAAAATGAAAAGCTTTGTTACAGTGCATGTTACAGTGTAAAATCCCTTGTTCCACACAAAGTAGTGCTATTGTTCAGGGGTTAGAGAGGGATTTGGGATTCAGTCTTGTTGTACTAACTAGTCAGCTTCAAGCTCGCATTAGCCGTGGATAACGCGGTGAGGTGAACTTGTCAGGATGTTGGCGGAAGATCACACTCACATTGATTAATGATGAAAGATAAAAAAAAAAACATTGAATGGTTCAGAGGAAATTTAGAATGATCTTGGTGCAATTATTAAGAAAAACTATTGTTTAAGATGACATAACATTATCAGATGTGCTTTCTTGCTGATAGTGCTTCCACAACTGGTTTTGAATGCGGGTTTTGGCAGGCAGTACTGGACTATACTGGTCTGCTTTGACCCATGTTTACCACATTGTAATAGCTAAACTCACCTTGTGTTTCTCTGAACAATGTACAACAGCTGGTTTTTATTAACAATTTACCACAAAAATGTTCATCTGACACGTCAAGTAATACAGCAATTAATAAGGTCTTTTTCTGACTTGCTCACAATGATCTAAAAAAAAAAAAAAAAAACAAGCAGGGGATGTTTATCCTGATAAAAGAAAAATGGTCTTTAAGATGATTACAAAAGCCACATCCTGTTTTCTGATAGCCTTTTTTTTTTTTAAACTGGAAAAGATTTACTGTCTTTTTGACCCATTTCTATTTTAAGGGGAAAAACAGAAACCCCAGAGAGAGAGAGAGAGAGAGAGAGAGAGAGAGAGAGAGAGAGAGGACATTAAGAAAATCAGTACAAAAAGCATGACAGAATGGTGAAAAGAGAACAAAAGACAGATGACTAAACTGCAATAAACTGCTTTAACGTTTCCACTGCCTCCTCTCTCCCCCATTTTTCCTTCTCAATAAGGTCTTTTCAACTGCAAATATTTTCACCCTCTCTCCATATTTCAGAAAGATACGTCAGTGGGAGCCACCGTGCCCACACCAAACGCTGGTTTCTGAGCTAAAGCGGTTGCCAGAATGTGAAATTTAAAGCATAATCAGACAAGGTGCCGTTGTAGAGTTTTAGCCATGGATTTGCAACCAACAACAAAATTCCATGTGACAGATAGCGACTCTCAGTTGAGGTTAAAAAACACACACCAATCCTGGGGTTTGTGGGCAAAACAGACATCTGCAAGACAAACCTAAGCTTCTCTTCCTCATTATTTTGAACAGAAATGGCCTGCAAAGTAGAGCTCACCACACACTCCGCATTCCATCCAGTTTACTCAGGCCATCCCTAATGCTTAAACAACAGCTGCGGCCGGCCACTTTCTCTCTTCTCTACTTCTCCAATATGACTCAAGTCATCAAACATTAGCCTGAAGAGAATGCAGATAACAAAAATATGTAAAAGAAAAAAATATATATTAAAAATCAGCTTGAGGAATGACTACAGAGCTGTCGTTTATCTGCAGAGCTCGTTCTACATTCCCATCATGCCTGTGTGGGTTGTAACTCGTTTGGCAGGGTTGTCACTCTTTCCAGGCGGGAAAAGCACACTTCCTGCTTGAGATTTTTTAAAAATTTAAACTGAGCCCGCCATTTTTCTAACCGTGCTATATAAAGTCACATGATGGAGCTTTATAACAGTTGTGTAATAGTAGTGCATTTTCAAATGAGAAAATTGCATTATAGACAAGACTTAAAGGCACACATACCTCAGGTCTTCAAGTCTATTAACCAGAGCAAACCAGATACCAGTTTATGTTCTCTTTTATCTTTTTCAGAATATAACACACTGTATTTATAGATGTCCAATCTGACATGAATGTATTAGTTCATATAAGTTCTAGCTTTACATTTACAACAGATCCACCACTTATTTGTTTCTGGAATTCTCTAAACGCTTTCTCCTTGTTGTATTCTTGTCCTAGTCCTAGTTTCTATTTTTTCTGCAATGTCTTTCAATCAGACATGTTGCTGATGTCAAAAATCCAAGTGTGTTAATACCACAATCGTAGTTAACATACATAATGCACTACTCCATGCATCTAGGAACCTCTGTAGTCCAGCTAGGAACCATGGAGGCCAAAGGCGATTTACTCTCATTTTATGACCGTGGTGGGATCTCCAGTCAGCACTCACACAAGCATTAACACACTACAGGCAATCACATGAACGGTGATTAGCCTAACCTACATGTCTTTGGACTGTGGGAGGAAACTGGAGTACCAGGAGGAAACCCACCAAGCACCCCTTGCGCGCAGACCTGAGGCAGGAATCGAACCCTCGTTTGGAGGTGCAAGGCGGCAGTGCTAACCGTGCCACCATAACACACTACTGCTATTATATTATAGCAAATACTGACGCCACTGCTACTATTAATAATAACGAATTTAAGGGAATCCGTTAAAAAAAGAATGCGCAATGCGCATGCGTAGTGGTATCGCGATAACTAGTAATGATTCGTTGCCTTCCTTCGAATGCCTTCCTTCGTTATGACCTTGTAAAGCATAAAGCAAAAACAAATAAAAAAAAAAACTATATTTTTCAAATATTTTCCAGAATTAGGCGTCACGACATTCACGGCGAGTACGGTTCCTGAGAGAACGCCGCATCCCTCAGACGCTAATAGACGGCTATGAAGGTTACTGTCGACCTTGGCAGGATTTTTTTACGTTTAAAATAAATAAATATTTTGAAATAGCTTCGATATAAATGTAAACGTGTGCTCACCTCTCTAAGCTGGTCCAGCTCTTGTCGGACGCTGTCATACTCTCCCTCGAGCTCGTCGTACTGCTGCTTCAGCGCCTGCTTCTCCTCCAGCACCGCGAGCCCGTACTCAGCCGCCTGGATCTTCTCGCGCGTGGTCTCGTGCAGCTCGTTGGTCAGGCGCGCGATCTCCGCGCGCATCTCCTCCGTGGACATCTTGGACGAGTTTGTGAGGCAGATTCAATCCAACCTTCAGGGGTGTCACCGACAAAACCTTGTTATATTTTTGTCGGGGCGAATATTTTAGTTTCTTCTGCGCTTGAACATGTCAGCTTTCGGGCAAGAAGCTGATTTATTTTATTCTAACGATAAATACTGGTATTATTATTATCGTTGTTGTTTTTCTTTTTTTTTGTTCCCGTAGTACTACTCCATGGCCCCGGAGAGCTCAGCTGCTCTCCTGTCCGCTTCTTGCCTGTTAATGAGCGCAGTCTCCTCCGAGGAACCGTCAGCTGGCCGAGACTCCATCCAGCTGGGAGTTGCGCTACTGAGCGGGGTTTCTGGGAAATGTAGTGCTCTGCTCGGTAGATATGCGGCGCTTGTGGAGACTAAAAACTCACGTCCCATAATTCAACGCAGGAGGTGTGCGCGCATGGATTACGGAAGCCGTGACGTGGAGCGCTCGGGAATTGCGGTGTGTAAGGAGCGCCATCTGTCAGCAGAGGGGTGAATTACAGAAGAGAAATCACTCACTTTATCGCCTTTGTCTGTACCGCCTTATATTGTATACAGGGTCACAGGAGGCCTGAGACTTAGGGCGCGAGGCGGGGTACACTCTAGGCAGGGTGCAAATCCTTCGCAGGGCACACAAACATTTACACACTCATGCACCCACTACGGGCAATTTGGGAATGCCAATTAGCCTAATCTGTATGTCTTCAAACTGTGGGATGAAACCGGAGTACCCTGAGGAAACCCACCAAGCACGGAGAGAACATGCAAACTCCAGGTACACAGACCTGAGGCGAGAATCAAACCCAGACCCTGGAGGTGCAAGGCTACAGTGAGATCCCTAGATAGAAGTCTGCATCGGCTTAAATTAGGCCCTGGTATAGCCTGCTGCATATACAGTGGCTTGCAAAAGTATTCGGCCCCCTTGAACTTTTCCACATTTTGGCACATTACAGCCACAAACATGAATCAATTT
>JAOTRS010000035.1:7251601-7263056 GCA_028565755.1 Dinotopterus cunningtoni
TAAACACATATAATCACACACACTCACATAAACACACATATAATCACACACACTCAAGGAGTATAGAAACTAAAAGACAGTTTAGCTGTGATTATTCTGAAACATGTTGCAACTGGACAAATGATCTCATTAAAAGGATGTTTGCCAATATTTACTTATCATCACAAAAATATTAAAAAAGAAATAAACAAATACTTAAGTAATTGACAAACCGTATATAAATTCCTGAATATGCGTATTTTCCTGTAAAAGATTGCACGCTTTTGTGATGAAATAATTGCACAGGTCCAGACTGCGGTTTCCATTTTTAAGTGATTGATTGTGCAACTAGGCGGCACGGTGGTGTAGTGGTTTGCACTGTCGCCTTGCACCTCCAGGGTCCGGGTTCGATTCCCGGCCAGGCTCGTTTCCCGTCTCTGTTTCCCGTCTCTGGGTTTCCTCCCACATTCCAAAGACATGTAGATTAAGCTGATTGGCGTTCCTAAATTGTGAATGTGTGTGTGTGAGTGTGTCCAGGGTGTACCCTGCCTCGTGCCCTAAGCCTCCTGGGATAGGCTCCAGGTCCCTGCGACCCTGAATACAGGATAAAGGGGTTTGGAAGATGAGTGAGTGAGTGAGTGTGCAGCGCTAATCTGAACTGTTTCCTGATACTATCTTAAATTGCGAACGTTTAAACAGCTACCTTAGACTCAAATCAGACTGCCACTTGATGACTGCGGCATCGTTTGGATTTAAAACATGCGCTCTCTTGAAGGCAAGAACACACGCACAATTTAAATGCCTTCAACTTCGAACTTTAGAGCGTATTTCTTCCACAATATTCAGCACCAGTATCTAACCATTTGTAGTAACATTTCTTATGTTTTATGTCCTTCTGCCTTATGTTAAATCTGCACCCTTAAGTTAAACGTGTGGCGTGTATGACATTTAAATATTTGCACAAAACCACATCAACAGGCATGCAACTAATGTTTAGTGCAGACCTTAAAAGGTCCCATATTTTCTACAACAAGTTAGCAAAGGTCTCAGAGCTCCCCCAGAGTGTCTCTGGTAATGCTCCAGCTGAAATAAAATGCTTTTTTTATACATCAATCTCCCTTTATTTTACTCCTCCTCCTAACGCACTGGTTTATTGTCTATGTAAATAAGCTATTCCTTAGCAGAGCTGAGCAACAAGTCCAGGAGAAGGGCTCTTCTGCTTGGGCCAATACAAATATGAAAGAAGAAAAAAAAAAGTTTCTACATGTTGTGTGTACAGACACAATGGAGACCCATTTGAATGTCTAAAAATGACTACAAAGTTAATTTTGTGTGATAGATACCCTTTAATTCTCAGGACAAGATTGCTGAACTAAGACTAGTCCTGGTGATAATTTTTTTTCCCCAACATTTGTGGAAACCTGACCATCACATCCATATGTGATTTATGATTATTTTTTATTTTTTATTATTATTATAAAAAATATTTTACACAACATAAAAAAGTTGAGGATTTTGGAGCAAGAGAATTGGTGAGATCAGGGTACTGATGCTATCCCAAAACTGCTCAATGGGATTAAAGTAAGGGCTTTAGGCAGACCACTTACAGCGTTTTCACATTAGACACTTCTGATTTGTTTCGGTCCCAGGAATGATTGCTCCACTTCCCCATTCCCCCTCTGGCCAGCGTTCACATTGTTTTTGTTCTCTGTTCTAGGCATGCCTAGAACGCTTTTATATTTACACTCTTTGATACAGCAGGTATCCTACTTGGTTTGTAAGACGCCATTAAATACAAGAGAAGAAGAGAACAAGAAAGTTAAGCTTCATGTAATGCCTGATATTATTAATAGTTTATAAAAAAAAAAAAAACATTAAAAGCAAAGCTCTCTTGTTCCTTCCTGTTGTATCAGTTATGGCTGAGTAGGTCAAAGATGAGATCAGCGAGTGCTACGCATGCACTGACATTTCGGATAAGACAAATGGTCACATGATAATGTCATGTCTAAACAACGAGCTACTGACGTTCTCAGGTAGGAATGATCAAGGGTTTTTCAGGAATGATTCCAGAGTCCCAATGTCAAACTGTCCTAAAATTATTTTTCTACAACCACTGAAAGCCATGTCTTAATGCACCAAGCTTCGTGCATTACCATTCTGGATTTTTTTTTTTTTTACGGTAGTATTGGTTCTAGCAAAAAGACATCTTTATGCTACAGCATCCTGCATAGGCATCCTACTATATACAATTGTGTACTTTACAACAGTTTGGGAAAAAAACAAATATGATTGTGATGGCCAGTGCACATATTTTTATATGACGTCAGCCGTATTGCTATCTTTGTGTCATTATATGTAAGCAGAATGGTCTAAAAATTAATTCTGACTTTAATCACCAGTTCTGACTTCGACCTACAATCCCAAAATTCAAGAGACATAAAATAAACAAGCATAAAAACAAGCTTAAATTTGCATTTATATTCAGTTCCTCATGTGAATACATATTATTCAGTAGCTACTATGAAGTACTAGTATTTTACAGTGACATTACACTAAAACTAGACATCATACAAATTGAGACTGATATAACCTTCATATGATCTTCCTGGTAGTCCAAGATATATTTGGATACTGGATAACCACCGACACTCACCGATCTGTGCGTTGTCGTAAAGCAGCAGGTCGTAGGCACCCTGGTAGCCGGTGCGGTAGTTGGTTCGAGTGCCACTGTCCCATTGCACCACTACTGTCTTGTCAGGTGTGCTGGTGCTGCCCTGGCGCCCCACTTCCACAACTGTGCCTACGTGGCCCTCGCCGTCGTCCTGATTGCCCCACTTCCAGTCAACCCCACGCACCACGCGCATACCCACCTCCATGGCGCCGCGGACAGGTGGGCTAGCGCTGCCGCTTCCGGCCTCGCCGCTGCGCTTCCGGTGTGGTCGCGCAGGCGGCTCGGCGGGGGGATGGGTGGTGGGGCCGCTGCTGGGGCCGCTAGTGCGTGAGCGAGATGGTGGCAGCGGAAGGGTGCCGAGTAGAGGGCTCTCAGGAGACAGGTCAGGGGTGACTGAGAAGACAAAGCAAGAGGCATGGCTGCTATAAGACTGCTACAGTAAATCAACAACTTCAACAAATCCTTAGACATGACCAATCTATTGCTTATAATTAAGCAATATCACATGAAAGGGAGTACTGTACTGCTCGATATAGCATGCCCCAGTGTTGAAGCCATCATGGCCATGCTTTACCCATGCTGAAATGATAAGAAACGACATGATATGTATAGCTAAACGTCTCAGGTCTGTTACCACTCGTGGAATGTCCCTTGTCCAATCAGATTGCTCGGCAGGAGCTAACTGTTAATAACAATGAATAACATGCAATGCAAATGAAGCACTAATCCCGGCTTTTAACTTAAAAATACAAAAGGTCATTGTGTGATATGAACCCAGGCCATCAAGGCCTCTGGCATACTGACTCAGACATGCGTCTGTGTATTATAAGAAGAGGGCAAGTTGACCTTATTACGAAATTGGCCGCATCCGTTTTTTTCCCCCCTTCCACATCAATAAACACACTGCTGTACATGGGACACAATTCTCTTTGGATGTAAATCAGTTCTTGCGGTCAGACTGCACTGAATGACCTACAGTAAGTAGTAAGCGCTAGGTCACTCCAGGCCACTAGCAAATTTGTCATGAACCCGATGGCCAAGACTGTAACCAGCTGTAGATAATGACTCACTCCTTTTCACGCACCTCCTATACAGTGTGGGAAATTTTATATATATATAATATATATAATAATATATATATTATTAATTAAAGGAAGTCAAAAATTTTCCTCCTTTCCTCCTTTATCCTATATATATTTAAATATAAATATATATATAGAGGAAAATTTTTGACCTTCTTTATCTTAGTAAGTGATTTATTTCTGCATTCAGTGTTGACATGTTGCTTCTCTTTGTCTTTTGTGATTGGTGCAGTTAGACTCCAACATTATTAACGACACAGTCATTAATAGTGACATTCTCCGCAAGTCTTTTGTACTGCGTTTCAACTGAGAACCTGCTTGATATAACTGGTGGCAGATTACAGTAACTGATATTCGGGCTGCATGGATGCATTACTCCCGAGAGAAATGACAGGCCTAAAGCATTGATAATTAATGAGCGTGATGCTAAAAATACTGCAAGGCACTGACTTTGAGAATGCATACGAGTATTCGCCTGGTAGGGGGATAGTTTCTAGGCAGTGGATGCAACTGGAGTAAAAGATAAAGTGGAGGAGGAAACAGACCACACTGGAAAGGGAAAGTGGGCACGGTATGAGACAGGCTGCATGTAGTGGAAGGTGGACGGAAGTGGGAGTGGTAAAAAGGTGGGACAGGTCGGTGCAGGACACAGAGATGAAGAAGGAGGGGTAGAGTATTAGGCGACACTGCTGTTGGGCGTATAGGGCGAAGACAGGACATGGATACGGCAAAACAACCGCTGTTGGTTTCTATGTTGTCAGTCAGTCAGTCAGTCAGATTCATAAGTTACATAAGAAGGATGAACTTAAGTTTACGCATTTTGTCATTATGACTGACAGCATAACAATGGGGAGTGTTTCAGTTAGGTATACGATCATTATATTCATGCCTGAGGCAGGTAATTAATATTTGGAAGCCTTTATTACCTTCCTCAGGTGTGCTCAAACAAGAAAAAAAACTGGTTCGGAATCTTATATATCCTGACCACACACCTTTTTCTGGGTGTGCAAGTAGTGATCCTATAAGATCTGGCAGTTAGTGGGTCTAACCTACTCAAAATATTACTCTGACATTTAGATTGTGAAAATTGTAATTATGGTCATATCAGACAACTAATACTCTCAGTTTATCATGAGAACTTCCCACATTTACACAGGCTCTGATTTTCCACCTAATGCTACTCTGATCACTGGATGGGTATTCCTTATTTTTTACTTAACCGGTTTGGTAGGAAGTGTAAATTTGCATGCTTTGGCAAAGCTTTACAAAAAAGCAGGAAGTGTCTGAAAGGGCACGTGTCTTTCCGAGGTCACTTAAAGCTCTGAACAATACATGAGGGATAAAAAAGAAAAAGAAAAAAAGACGGACATGCTCTTAAAGGAAAACTACAGATGGAGGACTGATTACAGCCCAATGTAACGCATAGAAGTCTATTTCAACTTGAAGTGCAATTTCAATTTCTCATGCAGAAACATCCTCCTTGACAAACTCTCCTGCATATCTTTTGTACGGCCAGAGTAGAGATATTAATACTGTGGGGAATATGTGTATAATGTTGCTTGCAACCTGTATTTCTTAGTACGCTTAAGAACTGTCTTTATTACATACCTTTAATGTCTAGGTGCAATGCACGCACATGTTACCACTCAGCGAGTAAATGAGCTAGTGAGCCTGAATCTGATTATTTTGCACATTACTAATACAACACCAGCATTAAACTATGATTTCGCTACAGCATGCATTTCAAAGGCCACACTCTGTGTTACTGACAAATGTTTTCTTTTGCTCATTTCGAGGCTACGTATTGTATTTGCCGGCCAACAAACAAGATAACCTACATGTTAAACAGCTAGGAATGTGAAAGAAATATGAGCTAAGAAATATTTAGCAAAATATTTTCCCTATTTCACTGAAACAGAAAGAAAAATCTGGCTAGTAAAAGAAGAAAGTTTTATATCAGTAATTATAATTGGACAGAAACTTAAAATAGTGTGTGTTTGCTTTGTTAACAGAATTAATGGTAACAGATACCCCACAGCAACATATAAAATGTTTCATGCACAGCAAAGTTCATTATGGTAACATTATGGTTAAAGGTAACATTCAGGTTAAAGGTAACATTCAGTTCAGGTTTTTTTCAAGTTCGTCCTAAATCAAAATTGAGGCTCACGTACAATACAAGTAAAAAGTTTAAACAAAATTTTGGATTTACTTTCTACATTCTAGAAAAATACTGATTAATAACATATTGCATTAGGCACAGTTGAACCTTGGAATGCGAGCATAATTTGCACTCATATATCAAAGTGAATTTCCCTATAAGAAATAATGGAAACTTAGATAATTCATTCTACAACCCAAAAATATTCACATAAAATAATTCATATAAAACATATAGTAAAAATAAAACAAATTAACCTGCACTTTACTTTTGAAAAAAATCGTAACTGGTGTTAGATGAGAGAAGAATCAGTCATTTGTTATTTTAAGTAACGAAGGTCGGCTGTTCTGGAGTAGTTCTTGCAAGAACAGTATTGTCAAATGCATTTGCAAAACCCATCAAGCACCATGATGAAACTGGCTCTCATTAAGACCATCCCAGGAAAGCAAAACCAAAACCTACCTTATTTACTATAATTTGCATACCATCAACATTGGTTTAAAATGTAGAAAGAAATAAAAATTAGGAAAGACCATGGAATTATAGTGTGTCCATACTTTTGACTGGCGGTGTATGTACATTACCATAGGTCTTAGTTGTTTTAAATTTTCCTGCTCTGCAAACTGACCGTGAAGTTTGTCACCCGAAACGGTCCTTCGGCTGCTCCCTTCGCAGGGTCGCCACAGCGGACCATCCGATCCGCACACAACTTTGGCACAGGTTTTACGCCTACCATTTTATCCGGGCTTGGGACCGGCACTGCAACCAGTGGATGAAACTAGCCACAAGGCTAACCAGAACTAGCTATATGGCTAACTGGAACTATATAGCTTGTTCAAGTAAAAGAAAAGCGTTAAGTTTGGTAATAAATGCACAGAAACATTAAAATTGCAACGGCACTGCAGTTTCATACGAGTCTCAGCTTAACTTTGGCATGCATTTTGCACAGAACGAGCATTGTGGAATTTGGCTCCAATTACTTACATTGTACTTGCTTTCCGGGTGACAAACTTCACACTCGGTGTGCAGAACAGAACAATTTATAACAACCAAGACCTAATGTAATATACTGTACTTACATGCACCTCCATTTTTATTTAAAACCTACTTGAAAAAACCATCACGTTAAATTCATGAAATCATATAAACTCTAAAAGATGAATAAAGAGCACCTCAAGGGCTTATGACCTATGACTGTCATATGTCGCTACTGATGAATAATTCTGTTCTGTTATGATTAGTTACATAATCTTATATTTCCATAAAATGATTTATCTGCTTTTCCAAAGTGTACCTGCCTTGACCACGGTTCTGGGATGGTCAGAAATCATTCTTTGTTTCAGATGAGAAGTGGTTTAAAAGATGTGTCTGAAAGGTGTAATAGATTTTTTTTTTTTTATGGAAAGTGGAGCTCATGGTGAAACTACCTCTCATCTGGAGGACTAAATGCAGCATTCACTACAATTATCACCTCGAAACTAAAAATTCCCGTCAGTCTGGTTTCCAAGTCGTACTGCAAAATGTATAGCGGTATCATACGCAGTAATTAGTTTCACCAAATGCACTGCTAGCTTTCTGCCATAATTAAACAATAGCATACAAGAGGGAGTGCTTTTGTGATGAATATTGTGATGAAAATATTTTTTTTCCCCTTTGAACAAGCTATTTTGCTCCGCCAACAAGTATCCGGACCAACTAACTGTGACTGGCGACTGACAGTTAGGGAACAACAAGTAATTAAATAAAATTTAATGAATCGAATAATTAAACAATGAAGAAAGTAGTTTTAAATACTTAGCAGTGCTACAGTATGTGTCTAAAAGGTGAGAAGAACAAACCATGGTGGTCGTGAACAGTCCTGTAAACCTCATTAGTTGCTATTTTTATTTCCACTTTAGAATATCAGCTCCAATGATTTTTGGGTTCCTGGGGTTGAATCCCAAATAGTCTTAAATAGAAAACTAGTGCACTAGGGGGTTAAAATCCCTTGTCCCAGACACCAAGTAAGGCCCATGATTAAACGTTAAAGAGGGTTTTGAAATTTAGCCTTGTGTTAGAAGCTAGTTAGTTGGCTTGTCTAGCTTTACAACATTCATAGTCAATAATTTGTCAAATAAAGGAAACTCAGAAATCTAAGTAGAGAATTTAGAGGGTAACCATGCGCTTATACATTATACAGCAAGTGAAAAGCAAGATACATTATACAGCAAGTGAACAATCAGTTCTTGAAACTGATGTGTTGGAAGCAGAAAAACTGGCAAGCACAAGGATCGACTTTGAGTGACTTTGATTTTGAGCGGCCGATTTGTGATGGATAGACGACTAGGTCAGAACATCTTCAAAGCAACGGGATTTGTGGGCTGCTCTCAATTCAAAGTGTTCACTTGGCCCTTTAAATTCCCCAGATCTCAATCTGTGCCCAAATATATCTGATCCATGGACAGGGCTAAGGCTAGGCCCTCTGGGACAAACTGGAAGGCAACTCCAAATTCGTGAAGAACATTACACAGGCTTTAACCCAGCAAGAGCAAACAGAGCTTGCAGCACCCTCCAAGTGAGCACAGAGAAGGAAGTCAAAGCCTACTTCTTCTGAAGTAATAAACTACAACCTTGGGAAGCTGTTTTACATTTCAATCAAATGTGAATGATTTGAACTACAGAGGTAGAACTCTTCGAGTAATTGCTCAGGCCCTCTTTTAACAAGCAGCAGAACTGATCTTGAATTTTGCAGGAAAGAAAAGCAAATGATTCATAAAGTAAGTTGACGCATCATGTGAATTCCTGCCATATGATACGTATCTTTTTAATTAAGGAAACGGCTTTCTTGTGATGCTAAAGGGACTTTTTACAGTGCTATAATTTACAGCACTGCAGAAGTCTATCCATCTATCCATCCGTAACCCTAATCCCTGCTGCTTTACAGGAATGCAGTGCTTCTTCCAAAGAACACTGCTAGGTCCAATTTTGTGTGACATGAATGTTAATCTTCTTCATTGGTCTCTTACAACGCATGCAAATACCTTAAATTTTACCTAAAATTATAAATTGTTTACCAAAATAAGCTAACTCCAGCTAGCAACTAATAGTCTGAATTTACTAAAATAAAAACTTAATGGGAAATTGATATCCTACTTAATATTTAAACTATTTAAAGAAAAAGAATAAGCCAAAATGACTAGTTTTTGACTACCAGTCAAAAGTTTGAACACCCCTACTAATTCCATGGTCTTTCCTGATTTTTATTTCATTCTACATTGTAATACAATACTGAAGGCATCCAAAATATACAATCATTTCTGTTGAATAATTGATACTGAGATGTATCTGCTACTTATGCTCTGTAAATCCTTCATAACGCCTCTAATCTGAGGTGCTGTTTGTTAAATTGGTGATTTCTGAAACTGGTGACCCTAAATGAACTTCTCCCCTACAGCAGAGGTAAGGTTTTGATCTTGCTTTCCTGGGAAGGTCTTCATGAGAGCCAGTTTCATCATGTTGCTCGATGGGTTTTACAAATGCACTTGACAATACTGTTCTTGTAAGAACTGTTCCAGACCAGCTGACCTTCATGTCTTAAAATAACAACTGACTGTTAATGCTGCTGTTGTTAATTAATTACCTAATTCCATATGTGTTATTTTATAGTTTCAATGGAATTAAAGGGTGTGTCCAAACTTTTGACTGGTACTGTACAGTATGTAACTGTTACATAATTATCTGTGGTCATCAAGACTACGAGAAACACCTTCACACTGCTTGGTGCATGTACAAGTGTGCAGAGTTAAATCGTAATGTACGACAGAGCATTTACAATAAATACCACAATCGTACCACGACGTTTGCCTGGAACCTTATTGCTGCGACACCACTCATTGTGTATTACAAGAAACCCTTGTGGTTATCCATGAATCACTGAGTAACAGTTTCACATGTGACACCCCTTCTAACCAACGAAGGTAGTGAGAAACAAGTATGCAAACAAATGCCAGAGAAAAAGGTTCTCAGAAATTTCTGCCACATTCATACTGACAGGGGCATTTTCAAACTTGTAGAATCTGGAGAAAGTTCATAGAGATGTCCAGGTAGCAGCAGGACAGATGTCCTAAAACTGAGAAATAGACACTGATTTCACAGCAGGAGCTGGGAGTCAAACCCATCTATGGGCTATAGATAATGACATCCACCACCCAGTGGCCTAGCTCCTGCCTACACAACTGAGCCACTCATGTCTTTCCTCTGTAGCAGATAAACAATTGGGTCTGAGCATCAGATGGCTGCCATCTGGTCTATATAATACTATTGGGTGCTTACTGGCACAGAGTGGAATTCTCGGTAGGCTTACGCTTTATTAAAGACTGCTGGGTCACAAAGATCAGTGATATAACCATTAGCAGAAATCCTGGATTTAACTGCAAGGCCACTGCAGAGTCACATGGCCACCAAAGCATTCTAGGAAAGCTTGTCGCCAGGGCATGCAGCTCCCCAATTCTAAGTGCTGAAACTGCAGTTTTAGACTATCCATTTTAAGCACTCTGCACACACTCCTAAGAAGAGGACTTAAGAGACTTCAGCAAGAAGGAAGAACCAATGCAGAGTTCATAGAGGACTGTGGTGAATAAAAGCAGAGAGAGAGAGAGAGAGAGTTACCATGCATTGTGTTTTGGTGCACTGCTACGGCTGCCACCTTTAGATGTGGACTTGGCATAGTTTAGCATAATAGAATAGAAGTCAGAACCTAGGGAATCAGGAAATAAACCTGGGATAATCAATGAGCTGGCCTGTGTACATTTGTACAGAAGCATTTCCTGGACAGCTAGGTTAAAGGTCTCAGCAGAGCCAGACTCACAAGCACAGATAGGTTGTGCTCAACCAGTACCTTTACATGACAATGAAGAAGTCTGATTAATTGTCTTGGTCTGACAAAAACTCACTCACTCACTCATTGTCTATACGGCTTTGTCCTGTACTCAGGGTTGCGGGGGGTCAGGAGACTTAGAGCACGAGGTAGGTACACTCTGGACAGGGTGCCAATCCATCGCAGGGCACGCACTCACACACTCATTCACACACTACAGGCGATTTGAGAACGCCAATTAGCCTAACCTGCATATCTTTGGACTGTGGGAGGAAACCGGAGTACCTGGAGAAAACCCACCAAGCACGGGGAGAACATGCAAACCCCAAGCACAAAGAGACAGGAATCAAGCCTGGCCGGGAATCGAACCCGGACTGTGGAGGTGCAAGGCGACAGTGCTAACCACTACACGCAACCGTGCCACCCTGACAAAAACTTACTAAATAAAACTTTTCAAAATCGTACTAGCATACCCAGCGGTTGGGAGTCGAGATGCACCTATAACTCAATCAAACAAAGAAATTGGGCTTGGCGCCCTGCTCATGCGCCACAGTTCCCGCTCCAGCGTTGACCCAAAAGTGAAGAATAATATGTATTATTGGAAAAAGCTGCCAACAATACAGCGGTGTTGCTTGACATGCTACTATTTTGTCGCTAGCTAACTTGTTTATTGATTCGTTTGCTCTGTGATGTAATAGGTCAATACA
>JAOTRS010000035.1:7263156-7279544 GCA_028565755.1 Dinotopterus cunningtoni
CACCAACTTCAGCAAGGTATGCAGCTTTGTTTGTTTACTTGCATTATGTTTCGTTCTCATCCGTTGGTTCGCCTCCAGCGAAGGGAATCACGGCGTTGCTAATTGGTTGGTGCGCTGTTGTAGAGATGACGTCTGTCGGGAAAGCCCTTCGGTGAGACTTTGGTTGCCTGGTTACCGATGGCTGCGCTCTGAAACTTCTCCTGAGGTTTTCTTTGTTGCGGGACTTTGGAGTTCTGGCACAAATTCTCTTTGAGAGTTCTTGAAGAGCGGATGATGCCAGCAGCGGCGGCGTAGCGGCTTGGAAGATGTTGTAGGTCGCAGTAGTGATGTTAACTTTACTGCACTGTTGTAGACTTCCTTAGGGTTTTTGTCCCTTCGGGGTCAGTCCGTCAAACGGGTGATTGGTCCAATCGGATGTGGTTGCGGGGCTTAGCCACGCCTCACGTGGTTCCCCTTTTTGTGCATACATTAGCCCGGTGTTTTCGGCTGTCACGTGGGACCCATCCGGTTGGAGTTTTTAATACCTTTTATAAATTAATTATGCATGAGCTCGATTCATGCTACCAATTTCCCGTGTTCACCAATGTTCTTTGAATAAAGCCAGCTTTAGATTAATATCAAACATTACATATCTTACCCACTCATTCCGTCCTTTATCTAATAAAAGGGGTTTGTGAATGCTGATTACACCTTTAAAGTTATGCAGAATAATCAAACATATACATAGACATAAAAGATACTGAGTAAATGTATGTAAATACGTTTTGCCCTACTGGCACACTTTAAAGATGTTTAAAATAGTGTCCATGCCGTATGCCTTTGTTCATTAAAAGGCATGTGCTCCGAAGGTCAAGAAAGTGTCCAGGTGTGAATTGTTCGTCGGTACAACTGCCTCTACAATGTTAGACAGGTGATGTGCTATCCTTTGGATCATGAGCTGTTTCTTTCTTTCGCTAAAATTTTCTCTTCCCATCATTCTGGCACAAGTAAATTTTTCGCTTTATAAGGCCGAGGATTGGAGTAGTTTTGGGTCCAGTGTTGGGGGATGTTAGTTTTTAAAGTAACTAATTACATTACAAAATTACTGTCTTTAAAAAGTAATCAGTTACATTACTGCATTACTTTCTGATAAAAGTAACTAGTTAGAGTACTTTTCCATTGCAGAAAATGAAAACTCCTTTGTGATTCCTCATGCATGTTGTTTTAGTCAAGACCTTTATACTGTAATTATTCTACCATCATCACTCAGCGAAGTTCGGCCCATAATCTGTTAACTACTAATACCCCTATCTCACCTAGGCGGTTTCACGCAGTAGCCGTAAGTACGGTTCATCATGATTCACCGCGAGTTTTGGCACTGTGATTAGGTTTCCATTTTTCCGCGCGTCAGTCCTCGCATAGTCAAACCGCATAGGTGAGATAGGGGTATAACAGCAGGAATAACAGAGGGGACGGGTTATCGGGGGCGGGGCTTGTAGGACAACTTTCACACACACACACACACACACACACACACACACACACACACACACACTAATGGATTGGGAATGACTGCTGTCTAGCTTACGGATTACATAAACTGTCTGAATAACGGATTACAGTTTTAAAATAATAACTAAATAACTGCGTACTTAAATGGCGGACCTAATGCGTTAGATTACTCATTAAATCAAAAAAGTAATCCAAGAACTCTAACGCGTTACTTTGTACTTTGTAACGCGTTACACTCAACACTGATTGGGTCCGATGCAGCGTTTAAACTAGTCAGTCAATTATGCTTAAAACACTACAGAGGGCTTTGCTTTTTAAAGGTTACTTTGAGACAAATTTCGTATAATTCAATTTTGTAAAAAAAAAAAAAAAAAAAAAAAAATGATTAGAATCTGTTGTAAAACATTCTTTGACTCGTTTGCAAAAGTCAAGCTGACAAGAAAAGAGTAAAACGGTAAAGCAAATATATAGATATGATGAAGCACAACATATACCCCACCATAAAGTTCAATCCTTCTAAAACCAGATCTTAAAGTGTTTTATTCCATATCTATTATTCATTTTTTACTTACACTAATAGAAAAGACGTTTAATCACGAGAAAAAAGAAAAGACACTAAAGTCACTAAATTAATAACAACTTCTTAGCATTTTCAGTTACTAACCTTCTTAAACACCATTCACACACACACTACTTCAAATAGATTCAACAAGAAAACAATAGTTTCACACGTTTTTTTTTTTTTTTTACACACCAACATTTCCACTAATTGATAAAGGTATCGTTTTTTGTTTCTTTTTCTCCCTCCTCAGAGCCAGTGTGTCCATTCCAATTCAGCATCTCACCATCAAAAGCCTACTGTGAAACATACAGAGTGATGAGATCGGGCCCCGAGTTTGTTTAAGCTTAGCATTTTCCCCATTGCTCAGATTAAGACGAGCTCTACTCTGTACGGATAATGAGGACTTATCTTCTCATCATACTGCAGACGAGATCCACTGAAGTACCGCTGATAATGACGATAATATAGTCAAGAGCCAACAGATACATATCGGGATCAAACTGGTTACTCTTACTGTTGGGTCTGTCTTTTAGTAGTAGTAAAATCGGTTTTAACTTTGGTAACCTATACATCTTTGTGCAAACCTCATACCTGTGAGAACGGTTTGGTAAAATCTTTTGCAAGACTTTTTTCTGCTTGAAGACATTGATTAAGTTCATAGCGATCAGGTTCTAACAAAGAGAAACCTACTAAAGAGGAGAAAATGCAGCGTACACAACCTTAGCGTCCAGGCCTCAGGAAGTTAAAAGGTCATACAGTGGAATTAGCATTTAACTGCGCAAGTAAGACTGACTGATGCAAACTACACACTTGCGCATTTCTTACAAGCTACTCACAAACTCAGAGATCAGATCTGGTGGCTATGACTAACTAACTATCACAACCTAGGCTGGTGATTAGAAACAAGGACAAGCACTATTACTAATCACTGGCACTTACTCAGCATGGCCTTTCGGATGTATTCTCTGTCTCTGAGCTGCAAGTTACAGGAGCTGGTGTATGCTCCTGGAGCACCCGGTCGGCGTTTAGTCCTTTGTGTGCCTTATCAGCAGGGATTAGGCAGAAGGGCACGGGAAATGCGAATGCAGAGCTTTCGGCTCACGCCCCTGCGCCCACTGCTCTCTTACACACATGGCTATTTCTAGTTCTGGCAATCCCCGGTCACCCACACACACACACTGTAATATACATACATGCTACAATTTTACAATTTCCAATACAAGTTGTATGGGTGAATGTATGTAGGCCTATTTAAGTATGTATGTGGTTATGTGCATATGCTTGTATGGAACATCTGTCATATTACAGAGACTGTGGGGGGTTGTGTCAGGGAGAATAATAAAAGAAAGAAAAGCATCAAATCTCAGGGATTAGTAATAAGGATCTTCCATCTCATGTCCAAAAACCGTAAGAGCGACAGCTCAAAGCAGAAAGAAAAATGGGTGTGTGCAAGAGCATGTTTTGGGAAATATGGCTTCCAGGATTAATTGTTTCCTGTTCATGATTTGTTTTTAGGTAATTCTAAAAATAATCACAATAACCGATTTACTCGTCCATGACTGATAGCCAAGAACAAAAGGGGGAAAAAAAATCCCCATTTCAGGTTTAGAGAGCACAAGATTGCAGAATAATGTCAGCTGTGTGGTAGGGGACTGTCTGCAAGCAGTGGCAACTCTGAACAATGGGCGAGCTGCTGTATTTAAATCACAAGTTGTGAAAACACTTGCGTAGATCGTTCCACATCTTACTGGGGAGAAAGCCACTGACCTTTTGGCCATTTTTGGTTGCTAACTTGGATGGGATGGGAATCACCAGTTAACATCCGAAACAATATTATCACGATACCTAGGTGCTGAATCGATTTGCATTGCGATTCTGTAAATATTAAGATTTTATAAATATCGTGATTTTGTTAGAATTTTAAGACCTTGATCCTTTAACAAAAAAAAAAAAAAAGTGGGTCATAACTCTTAAGTTTTATATCTTAGCTTTATTCAACAGCTTCACAACTGAATTGAACATAAGTAATTAAATGTTGTTAATTCCTTATAACATTAGTTTTTCCTCACTTCAAAACCAAGTGCAGCATTTAAACGATACAAAATAACTTCAAAGATTCAAGATTTTAAGAGTTAAAAAAAAGCTATATTTTTACTGATCTCTGTTATATCACCCATCCTAATTGTTATTTCTGAACAAACTGGGCAAATAATTCACTTCTACCACAATGTGAGAATAGTTTCGAGTGCATCACCTGTAGGATTTTTAAGAAACTATAATGTTTTACTGCTTCAAATGCCTTCAAAGTCTCAAACCTCAACTTGACAATGAGTGCATGTTGATCAGTTGCCGGCATGTGGGCGCACATGGCTTCCAACGCATGTAGTTTTTTCGAGACTAATTTTGCGCTCTCTGTGTTATGAGGCAGGTGATGAGTGGGTTTCGAGACTAATTTGCTAAAAGAGTTTGTAGAAAAAGGCTGATCGGAACTTTTGATAGTGTAACAAAATAAAAATGTGTCTCTGCCACACCACACGGAAGCTCGTGCACTCGGCACAGAATCGATTATAACCTAGGCTGATCAGTCACGGCTGATTATCTTTATTACAAACATAAGTAAATGAATAAATAAATAAAATTAGTGTGGTGATATATGAATTTTATGCCTCCCCACTCCCACTTTATACTAACTTGTATTCGCCTTAAATGCTAAATTGTTTCGTTCCTACAAATATGTACAGTGTGTCTTCTCTGTCAATATAACAATATAAATATTACATCACACACCCAGTGATCTTCTATAAACAAATACATGTGGTTATGGAACAATCGTAAAATAGTCAACAAGAATCGGTGACTGCAACTTCCTTTCTATAACATACTGTATATGACAACTAATCACAGTATTTCCATAACTCTCTAATACATGTTATTACAACACAGCGTTTTTAAATCCTCTAATCTGGTCGTAAGTGCTGGTCATTTCTATAGTAACATCTTATTAACAAGGAGTTAAATGGTAGATCATCTACAAAATGTTTTTTTATGTTAATTAACAAAGTCGACGTGGGGACACTCCCTATAAGGCGCCAGTGCTCTGAATGCTCAGATGTTTTTCCTCGGCAGTAAGGTCTTCAAAAAGTCATAATAAGCTTCAAAGGAGAGAAGAAAAAGAAAAAGATGCTGATGAGGGAACCAGTTTTTATAAAGCTCCTGTGTGTGACATCAGACTAAAACCAAACCAGGTACCATTTTGTCTGGCAGTCTGTCTGCAGTATTACAACACCAGACAGATGTTGTGTATGGGGAATGCCACAACGTACAAGGTCAGAACTGAGAGAGAATTTTATCAGTTTCCCACTGACAGAAAGGAAAGAGATCCGTGGTTATCAGCCATGCAGCGGGAAGACGAGGCTAATCTGGGCCGTGATGAGACGCTGTTGGTGATTGATCACTGGCGCTCATGTAGTGGTCAAGTTATCTCAGCCGGTATAATCGTAGAATTCATTTTCAGTAAATTTACTCTCACTCACTCACTCATCATCTATATCGCTTTATCCTGTATTCAGGGACACGGGAACCTGGAGCCTATCCTAGGAGACTTAGGGCACGAGGCGGGGTACACCCTGGACAGGGTGCCAATCCATCGCAGGGCACACACACATACATACACTCACACACTACCAGCAATTTTTTTGGGAACGCCAATTAGCCTAACCTGCATATCTTTGGACTGTGGGAGGAAACCAGAGTACCTGGAGGAAACCCACCAAGCACGGGGAGAACATGCAAACTCCATGCACACGGAGACTGGAATCGAGCCTGGCCGGGAATCGAACCTGGACCCTGGAGGTGCAAGGCCACTACACCACCGTGCCTCAGTAAATTTAATACTACATTGGATATTTATTGTAACATTTTCATGGTATTCAATGATCATTTGTGATATTTTAAATGTTTTAACCCTGTTTCCTTAAAGCTTAAATAACGTGATTTTTACTTCATTATCAATTGCAAACAATTTTACTTAATGATAGTTTAAAATTAAATCTTACCTGATGAAAGAGCTGTAAATATCACTGTATTGTAAATTTGTCAGTGCACTGTCCTCTTAGTGTTTTAAAGTTTCATTTTAAAAAAATTATATTTTACGAGCAAAATGCCTCAAATTACAAAACGCCTTTATCTTCTCTCTCATCACCTGTTCAATAAAATCGGTGGACATAAATTTAGCGAGTGAGTCGTCTTTATTTGGCTTGAAGGTATTATCAGTGGAAGGCATGATTGCCAGATAAAACTGGTTGTGATAGTGGATCACATGACTGCAAGAGCTCTATAGCTGCGATGAGTTAAGTGATAACAGCTGGCAACTTGTCTTGCACATGCTCTACATTATATGGTTATGGTTTTAAAAAAATCATTATAATGTCTAAAATAAAAGACATTAAATAATAAAACAAGACTGATACAGGAAGTCACAGAGTGGTAACAGCTAATCTTTAAATGAAATCACATTCAACTTATAATATGTACATTAATAGTTTTACTACCATGTAATAATGAAAATAGTATTAATAGCATATAAAACTTAAGTCATGTTCATATTCAAAGGATATTTTCCTGACATACACCAAATGTAGTGCCAGGCTCGATTATTTAGGGTCGAGATGATCACCAGCGTTCATATTTAGTCAGAAAGCAGGCCAGTCATGAACCTGACGCATCGCTGACGTCTTCACACACACACAAACACACACACACAGACACACACACACACATCTGGGCAGCTTTACAAAATCCCCTACTGGACAAACAAAACACTTTTCATGACTAGTCACATCCAGCATGCAGGTCAATATATTATCAGCACTTAAGCTGTTTACCAGTTGCACAAGCAAGCCAAGTTGATTCGTCCAAGTCCTACATAAGACCTATGATTAAAATGCAAAAAGTATGAGGAAATAACTTTTTTCTCTCTCTCTCTCTCATTTCTTCCATTTCACAAAGCCTGAAACCTTCTTTCACATGCCCGTGTTACGCTCCTGTAAATCTTCAGTGGTTAGATAATAGCGGCCGATTAAGCATGACTTGTTTCTTGGCACTTTCAAACGTCAGAACCCTGAGGCGTGAGAATGTGAATGCCAACGTTTTACAGTCATGTAGGAAGGATATGATTGAGTCAGAGAATCGATCGTAAATGACAGCTGGCACTGGTGGCCTGATAGCCATGTGGAGCTGAAATGCAGGCTTAGATATGACCAGGCAGAGTTGATGTAATCATGGAGTAGCTAGGAGTAGCTCAGTGGTTAAGGCATTGGACTACGGTTCAGAAGATCTCAGGTTCAAACCCCACAACCACCAAGTTGCCACTGTTGGGCCCTTGAGCAAGGCCCTTAACCCTCAACTGCTCAGATGTATAATGAGATAAAAAAAAAAAATGTAAGTCGCTCTGGATAAGAGCGTCTGCCAAATGCCTAATTCAATTACCATCATTTTGAATTACATTTCCCTAAAAAAAAAGCTTTTAGAGCATAAAAAGTCGTTAATTAATTGGCGCTGGGTTTTGAAGGCAAGGCAAGGTTTTACCAAGGCTTAGGTGTTCAACCAGATACAACATTGGACATCTTCATGCATGCATAAAAAGCATGCAAGCGATAAAAAACCAACAATAATAATAATAATTATTATTATTATCATCATCTGCAAGTTTGGGGTTGACAGACAAAAGTGCCATTAAGATGATGTAATGCACATACTATGTATTCTGTATGCATCTTATGGCTCTGTTTATGCAGCAATGAAGACTTGTCCAGTTTAGTTCATGTGTCCAAGACTCAAAATCAATATCATCAGCATCTGTTCTATTCATTTAAACACCCTGGAAACATAAGACAGCTAGCTAGCTACATGCATAGTATTGCACTCGCACTGTTTTGTCATCCAAGAACAGAGAAGAGAAAAAAAAAACCCTGTGCATGTCTTTAAATCAGGAATGTTGAGATACCTGTTACTAAGGAACAATGGAGTGCTGAGACTGCGCTGAATTCCATGCGATGTATTGACAATGCATGGAGCAGAGGTTAAAAACAAAAAACATCAAGCCATCGCCCATCACCAATATCGTGATTTTTGAAGAGGAAAAAAATATATAGAGAGAAATCCTTTGAGCTTACCTGTCGACAGCATTAATACCGCGGCGCAAACTTCCACAGTCGCAGATACTGAATGCGTTTAAAGGCCAAGCTTTAGAGGAGCGCGCGCGACGACCATAACGGACCAGTCATGTGTGTGTGTGTGTGTGTGTGTATATATGTGTGAGTGTCACCAATACAGACAGCGCTTATCTCCCAGCAGCCAGGCTCGGCGTCATCCGCGGCGGCGACAGATAGCGTCCGTGAGCGCTTCACTAATCTCCCCTGGTCTCGTTTTCTGGCTTTAATTCAACTCCATGCTGGCGACGACCGCGTCAAACACTCGCCATCTCTGCCCGGGTCTAGCGGAGACGTCGAGACGGAAGTCAAAACACAGGAGGCGTGCTATGCTAACGACGCTCCAGATTGACACTCCCACGCGCCCCACGTCGTCCCTTGCTTTTGGTTTTTTTTTTTATATATATATATTTTTTTGTCTTTTTTATTTTATTTTATTTTATCCCAGACCCAGTGTATGCACGTGTGAAACACCAAAAATGCTTCGTGTACATATGTCAGGGCACGTGTTTAAATTGTTGCATGACGAGCTCCTTCAGATGACAGCTGGACGTCACCCATTTACCTTATAGTTAGAGTTAGTGCGCATGCGCGGATGTTCACTTTACGCGTTATAATCAATCCTTCTAACATTTTCTCTCTCAAGCTGTTCTAATAGATTTCTTTTCCCTTTACATTAAGTCCGTGGGAGTTTGTTGCTTTCTGATTTTTTTTGTGGTGCTAAATTTTATTTATTTATTTATTTAATTATTAAATATCATATTCCCAAAGTGTGAACGCGTTGTTGCCATGGCAGCGCGTGAAGATTGCCAGACGTGGCACGCATGCGCCCTCTACAGTTCGCAGTACAAATAAACACCTGTGTCCTGTGACGAGTCTCTTGCCACTTTGAAATTCCTATTACAAATTGTGATATATATATATATATATATATAAAATTAGTCCCGTTTTTTTTTAAAGTGATGGAAAATCGTGTGAAGTGCTGTTACAGCTTGGGTGCAAAAAAAAAAAAAAAAAAATTCATTAATCTATACTGCTTTATCCTGGTTACAGGGTGCCTGTAGCTTATCACAGGAAACTTAGGACACAAGGCAGGGGACAGGGTGCCAGTCAATCAGACAGCACACACCCTACGGGCAATTTGGGAATGCCAATTAGCATTGTGAATGACAATGGAGGAAACCCACCAAGCACAGGAAGAACATGCAAACTCCAAGCACACAGACCCAAGGCGGGAATCAAACCCTCAACCCTGAAGGTGTGAAGCAACAGTGCTAATCGCTACACCATCATGTTAAAATTGTCATCCTCTCATCACCTATACCACTTTATCCTGTGTTGAGCATCGCGGGGGGCCTGGAGCCTATGCCAGGAGACTTAAGGCACAAGCCGGTTTACATCCTGGGCACACACCAACACACACTCACACATTCATTCACACACTATGGGCAATTTGGGAACACAGGAGGCCAATTAGTGCTGTTACAGCTTGGGTGCTTAACACATTAAGGTGTCTTTGTTATCCTGTCTTAAAAAATTTTACTAAAAAATGGGAAATTGATAGAAAAGCATGCTTATTCTGATGTCCCAACTGTTACCATATCATCACAGGGAAGGAAGGTACACAGGATTATTTATTTAATGACTAGTTTCTTGATTGGATGTGCACCATGTGATATCAAGTGCACATTTTGTCCCGAATGTGTACTCAAACAGTGTACAGTTGTTATCAGGCCTCCTCGTCCAACGTCAAGGCCCAAATTCACTTACGCTCATGTGGATGATTGAGCAAATCCTTACAGCAACACTCTAAAACCTAGTGGAAAGCCTTCCTGCAAGACTTAAGGTTTATATAAAAGCGAAGTGAGGTTAAATCTAGAACAGAATATTCAACAAGCATATCTGGAATGATTAGTCTGTTGGGTGGATACTTTTGGTCATATAGTGTACACTGTAATGAATAACAATATAACAACACAATTCATTCATGTCCTAGACTTGCCATTCTCAGCTGCTAAGAAGCAGTCTAGATATCATGTTCAACATAACGCCAACCCTGACATCTGTAAGAGAGAAAGAAAATATATTCATTCATCTCCAGTAACCATTTTATCATGGTTATGGTCATAGTGGATATGGAGCTATTTTGTGTCTTGAGTGCACTCCTTAGTTTGTTTAATTATATTTATTTCTCCATCAGGTATGAACAACATTGTTTATAGTGCAAGCTTGCTTCAAAGAAGATGAAGCCTTTTATGATGAAATGATGAATTTGTGACATCATTGCTTCTGTTACACTGTGGGATGCACACAAATTGCACGTTGCCTTACACCCTATCAGTATAATTACACATGATTACTGATTTTCTTCAGTAAACTTTGCCATCATCCCATTAAATAGTATTTTTTTTGTTTGTTTTTTTGCAGACCTACTGTGTTTTAATTTGTTTATTAATGAATTGTATATTTTTTTTAGGTTTGCATTATGTACATTGGATTCATTGTTGAAGAAACAGCGCCCCCCTCGGTTTAAACTGGCACAGCACAGTGCATCCAAATAATCAGCTTTATACTTCCAAGCATCACATTACTATTTTGATTTTAGCAAAATCATAAGATTTTTTTAGCTTTTAAATTTGCTTTGTTCCCTTGAGTATAATTTTAGACACAGTCTTACAGAAAACTAGAGTTGCACTAGTCATTGCACTATCAGTGCCCAAGCCCGAAGAAAGGAAAGGCTGCATCAGGAAAGGCATTCAGCGTAAAAGCTGTGCTTAATCAAACATGCAGATTGGATGATCTGCTGTTACGATCTCTAACATGAGCAAACAAAAAGAGACGACTTGTCGACTTCCGAGCCCTTAAGGGTGAGGGCTGAGGCCTGTAGAACAGGTGTGGAGGCAACAGCCGCTTACACAAGCAGAAAAACAGGCACTTGCAGCACAGTGCTTTAAACGATGGCATCTTCAGTAGATCATCAAAGTTAAAAGCCTCCCAGTATAAACAGTACCACTGTACCCTTTTGATTAAAAAATTCCTCTCAATCATCAGTTCATGCTCATATCATTTGTGTAATTTATCCTTGAATAAGTCATGTGTTTATTCTATAAAATTATAATAAACAACATGTTTATTTAGGAAAAAAATTGTGATTTCCAACCCAGACATAGTGGCGTGCTTGTTGGGTTCCCTCCGGGTTCATCGGTTTCCTCCCACAGTCCAAAGACATGCAGACTAGGTTAATTGGTGATCCAAAATAATTTTTTTTTTTTTTTTTACCCTGCCATTCTTCTTTTCCACACTACAATAGTGGATATTGGTATTGCACCAACCGCTACAACCATACAAACGAACACACAGACAGAAAATTTTCTGACTGGTTTCAGGTTCTCCAATGCATGAAACGTAAATCATCATTCATTGAAAAAGTGAGTTCTGACCAATACACAGACAAAAATCTATTTTATTTATGTAGATTACCTAGGAGGGTACTAACTACTGGTATAAAATATATGACATTTAAAAGATATGACGTTTAAAATTTCCTGTCTTAAATTAGACATCTAATTTTCTTCATGACTGTTACCTTTGAGTAAATCCTAATAAGAGCTCTTCTTTGAAATATTAGTGATTTGGACACAATTTATCTGTTTATTGCAAAAAAACTGCTGAGTCACTTATTTTAAAATGTCATTTATTTTTTAAAGACCTGATGTTGTTCAAATCTTTATCAAAGACCGTTATTTATATGAGATGTACATAAATCACATTTTTATCCCCCGTTCTTTAAAGAAGGCCTCAGCTTGGTTTCAGACTGACCAGCTGCTTTAACATGTGACAATTCTGTCCGTGTCATTCACACATTGAGACACAGCCCTGTTTATTCCTACGCAGTCCGGAAATGAGAGGACTAAATGACAGCTGTTAATTTAGTAATGTGATGTCACTAATACTCACCAAAGTCCTGAAAATAAATTGTTTCCCCAGGTACTTGTCGCTAAAGTTTCAAAGTTCTGAAACTGTGTCGATATAAACACGTACCGTTTCAAAGAATACTGACTTTTCCATCTTTATAGCTGCAAAGTCTTTGTTAGCCGTGGGAAAATAAACAATCAGCAAATTAAACAAAGGAGAAACTAAATTAAGGTTGAAATTAAATTGTGGCAAATAAATGGGTGGAAATCCTATTACAAATTTTATACCAACATTTACAAAACGGGCAACAAACAAAAAAGCTGATTTTCTTTCACCGTTTTCCCAGGTGATGGAAAGCGATCCTGAAGATGGCTAATCCCCCCAGCAGGTTAAGCATGAGTATATTTTGAGTTCCACTGATGCAAAAAAAAAAATTGCTATAAATTATTAAGAAGGTACAAAGTGAAGTACTTTGCAGACAAAACAACCATGGCCAAAAATAGCAACAGTGACAAGTCAGGTTCTTTTCCAGCATAGAATTGAGAAACGACAAGATCTTTTATAACAGTGGCAGGCTCCCTGTAGGTGAGAGAATGATCCCGAAAACGTAGAAGAGTCCCACAAGCAGATTGAGCTTGGCTGTTTTCTGTGGGATCTTGGCATAGTGCTGACTGCGGAACTGGCGCTCCAGTGGAAAAGCCATGGGGAGTGTGAGCAGCGGCAACGCCATGCTGATGGTGTAGCGTGTCGCCAGCACACAGAACACCACGTAGGGAGCGAAGAGGAGCACATTGTAGAGGACGTAAGAGAGCGCCGGGCCAGCAAGGATGGCGAGCGTGACGATGCCGGCGCTGCGATCGGACTGCATGTCGCGCGTGTTGTTGCTGTGAAGGATGGCCTCGGCATGCATGGCCAGCGGCAACGCGTACACCAGCGGCAGCACCGACAGGTGACCTACCTGCACTGCGTGTGCAAACAGCACAGCTAGTGGACCGAACGTGATCAGAATCACCACATCCCCCAGCGCTACGTACTTCAGGCCGATTCCTGCGTGTCAAAAGTATGAGTGAGAATTCATTCACTATGAATGCGTATATATACAGAGGCTATAAAATTAAATACAGAGGCTATTAATCAGGATGAACATAAAAAGTAATTAAAAATGTTTCTTAGGCTGGGTCCTTTCTATAATGGGCAAAATAAAATACACAAAAAAGAGAAATATGATTTGTTTTGTTTCCTATTACAGTTTGCATGGGGAAAAATGTTAACAAATTACAGATGAAGAGAATATTTTTAATGCTGGTCATAAAAAAAGATGCTTTCAGACTGAACTCTGAACTGAGTATATAAATACTGAACTGTGTTTATGGCGAATCTGGAGAATACTGATTTGGGTATATAAATACTACGTGTAAGCACTGCTGTGTAACAATGGAAGGTTTGGCTGTTACAAAATCAGGAATTGGAGAAACAGTTTGTTTTACCTCCAGTGTACAAAAAGGAGCTTGACAGCCCTCCGAAATAGATGAGTGCAAGATGCTCAAGCCTCAGCGTAGAGAGGAAATACAATAACGTGGCACAGAGACACCCCACCGAGTAAAGCATGGCGCCGAACAGCACCACGTCCTGCGGCTCCAGGATCCGATCCACCAGAGTCCTGTCATCACTCTTCTTGTGATCGATTCCCTTGGAAAAATCATAGTAAGTGTTCACAAGATTCCCAGCGCCATGCACCACCAGGACAGCGACGGCGCACACCAGTAGAATTATCAGGTCCACCGAACCCTCCAGTTTGTAGGCCAGGGCGCTTCCTAAAGCCACAGGCGTCAGAGAGGCGCTGAAGCTCCACGGCCGCAGGGCCAGGACGTACGCCGCGCACTTCTCCTGCACATTTGAGGCCATCTTGGCCAGGCGGGAATTCTTGCCATTGCAGTTTTGATCTGTTGATGTCACTCCTTGCGCTTTTGATCCATTCAGGCCGTTGGAGCCGGATAACAAATACGTGTCTGCGCTGGATTTTTTCTGGCCAGCTGCCATCGCTATCTTAAAGTACCTACCACACACACAAAAATATGAAGACAAAGAGTGCATTCAGAGATTACAAGAAAACAGTCTGGTACAGAGCTTTGTACATGAATACATGAAACACATGACAACAGGAGCATCAGAGAGACCTTTAAACATAGGTAACAGTAGGTTAGTCAAGGGCATCGATAAAACACGTGATCAAAACAGACAAAGACGGGCAGTTCAACTGAGGTCAAGTGGTGGATTAGTTAGCAAGGTGAAATAGTTCATTACAGCTCCAGAAGCGACCAAATAAACCCCAATTGTCCCTTTACACAACTACTTTTACCTTAACCCTCACCACCACGACCTTTAAATGGCTTTTTAACCAGTTCTACGTGTATCACAGATTAATATTTATTCATTAAAGTAGCTAGAGGCTAATAATGACTAGCCAGGCTGGGATTACACAGGATTAGGAGACACTCCTACGTATTTAAAGTTCAGGACATAATCCAAACTAGTTAGCATTCCGCCCCCCTCCGTTACCTGTCCTCTGTCCCACTCTGAGAATACTGAACGCTACTTCACATGCTGTCGACACATCCTTCTGCGGTTCCCTCCAGCGAAACGCTCAGACCCTGACCCACTACCACACTCACAGGGCTACGTGTCAATTCTCAGGGTAATTAGCTTAGCGATACCGCTAACACCCCGCTGCCAATATCACACAGCACACGGACGTTACTAGGCCCCGCCCTCTAATGTACGACAACTTCTTCCGTCCGGGCGGAAACAAAAAATGTCTTGTTAAAAGATCCGCGTCGCGTTTCCAAACAGTTTGAAAGCAATAAATGTTAAATACATTCAATAAGTTCTAAGGCACATAATATTTTTTAATGTAATTATTGTATCAAAAACGTTTTCTGTTATACTAATTACCTAAAAGGGTCCAAAAACAATTATGGTTATTTATTGAAGCAAAAGAGGGTTTTATTTCAGAACTGTTTAGTTTATAGGCTGCCTTTTTTTTTTATAGCCTGTTGATCAGCAGGCCTCCAGTTCGAGCTCCAACACTGCTGGGTTGCCGCCCTTCACCCCCTCAAGTGCACAGATACAATGGGCCATCAAAGCTGGCAATCCGACCCCGAAAGCAACTGCCACACAAATTATGGATATACCTCCAGGGTGGGGAGTATCCCTCTCTTGATATGCAGGATGGCTCGTTGGCAGACCCTAACCCTATTATTCGGCGGCACAACCATAATTGCTTAGGCTACTGGTCACCTTGCACCCCCAGGGTCTGGGTTTGATTCCCACCTCAGGTCTGTGTGCCTGGACTTTGCATGTTCTCCCCATGCTTGGTGGGTTTCCTCCAAGTACTCCAGTTTCCTCTCACAGTCCAATTACACACTAATTGGTTTTCCCAAATTGTCCATTAACATGTGAATGAGTGTGTGCCCTGTGGTGGATTGGAATCAAACCAAGTCTCCTGGGACGAGCTCCAGGCCCCCTGCAACCCTGTATACAGGATAAAGTAGTACAGATGCTGAGTGAGAGTGATTGGATTAAACCCATTCAAATTTAAGGAACAGATAAATATAACTACTTTCATATTTTTAGATTGTGAGCAGCACTTGTTATTAAATACACCACACACCCTCTGACTTCCTTAACCCTACTGTGAGAACCAGTCCTGAGTGGTTATACGTCTGGGTAGTGTTATGAGTCTTGCACTTCTGCAAGGAGAAACCCCAGCACTGCCAAACTGCCACTTGCTGGACCATTAACCCTCAGCTGCTTGATTGTACAAAATGAAATACTGTACATGGAAGTCAGCCTGGATAAAGATGTCTGCCGAACCCAAAAACGTGATGGTGTATGCCCTCACGAAGGTGTAGAAAAAGTACAAGGTGTATTTGGGACATGTCGACACACGTACGTTCTTATTACTTCCACCTCATTCTCAGACATATAATTTTTTTGTTCATTCAGGAACAGTGTGTCTTCTTTGTTTTCCACAATGTTGTGCAATTATACTGTTAACACCACAGTTTATGGATATATGCGCCCACCAGCATGTTTATATCTCTGACTGCTCTTATTTATATTCATGTATATACATCCTCATATTTATATCACTCTGTTATTTATGTGGCTTAAACGGGACCTGGGTCCTAATTTCGTACCATAACATGGAA
>JAOTRS010000035.1:7295197-7308824 GCA_028565755.1 Dinotopterus cunningtoni
CCATTAATATACTTAAACGCTCTATGATTAAGAGGTCATCCAAATCCATTTAAAGAAACCATCTTTGCTCTTTGCACATAAAAAATACAGTATATAGTTTTATACTGTATATGTTAAAAAATCATGATATAGTGTCATTTAAGAAATGAAAGCATGGTAGTTTGTAAAAATCCATCAGAATGGTAAACCAGATTTAATCCAGGTTTTAATTTAGTTCACCAAAATTTCTGGCCTTGATTGCAGACATCATTTGTTAACATATTATGTCTGGAAACTATCACAACCAAACACAACTGAACAGGATATAATTAGTTCCATTCATTTGAAAAAGCCCTAAATAACTAAATGACGGAACAGTGGATGAAGTGCAGATTTTGTGCCACAACTTTGTTGTCGTTCTATTTGTTAGAATGTCAAAATACTTGTGGCCTGGCACAAAAATCCTGAATGCAAGCCTGACAAAAGAGGCATAATGCCTATTTTACACGAGGGTTAAGAGCCTTGCTCAACGGTCTACAAGCTGTGAGTTTCAAATTCTCCAGCCACAGAACCATAGCCACTACTGGCCCTAATTATGTTTAGACAAATGAAGTCGAAATGATTTGCACCAGACTTTAACGAAATGACATTAACTAAATATGTAAATATATGTGGCAGTCTGAGAGAAGGGGGAAAAAAACTAAACTTTTTTGGGCAGAAAAAAAAAGCCAAAAATGACTCAAAGTAACTCAAATAAATAAATAAATCAGGGTTTTGCCAGTTTTTTCTGCCAGTAGTATACTTACACTTTTTTTTTTACTTAAGGAAGCAAGCATATATTTAGCCAAAATGACATGGAAATTTTTAGGTAGGTTAGTTTGCCTTGACTTTTCTGCCAGATCACATCAGGTAAGGAGCCAGAATAACAAAACACATTGGCAAGAGCAGTCAGTCTGCCTGAAAATGTGTAAATGCTACTATGCTTTTTAATGATTTTATCATGTTTTTGGATTAGATATAAGTCAAATCATTTCCACTTGTAATCAGACACCAGCTTTCAAAATGCCCACAATGCTCATGCAGTCTCGTCATCATTAAAATGGTTACATGGCTTAAAGGAAACAGAAAATATCATCATGAAGTAAAATAAATTTGAGAAAGTAGACAAACGATGATGTCTTGATGCCACAAATGACAGAAAAGTGACTTATAGCTAGAAAATGAGACATGTGGAAGATGCAGATAATCAAAAATTAAATTTTAAACTTCTTAATTTTTTATAGGTCAAAAGTAGTTGTAGTAAATAAAATTAGTGGCATGTTTTTTTCAGTGAAGTTGGGTTTAAACAGACTTTAAAATCACAGAAAAAAAACAAACCTGTGTTTTGATCATTTTTATACGTGGATTTCTTCCAGATTAAGTAAATCCTAAATTATTAAGGAAATGCACTGTAAATTCAGCTCACTTCTCTGCCACATACAATAAAAACCTATCAACATGAAAATTCTAATAAAAACAATACGTATCCCAAATGGTTTCTTTCAGCGGTTTTAACAAATGTTTGGCAACACTGGGGACATTCTGGGCCGAATGAACTGGGGATTTTAAAAATGTACGCCAGAGAAATTAGAGCTGTCTTCCATGTATGTGGACTTCTAGGAGAAAAAAAATCTATTCATAGCCTACAAGTGAGGACTACTGGAATTTATGCTCCTTAGAGCCTTTGAAGAGTGCCTTGTGTTGATCCATGGTTAATCCTATATATATATTCAATGGTTTGATAAAGAGATATGTTAACAAGCTCTCCGTTCCTTTCGGCAGGCTTCTACCCAGTAAATCACACGGATTGTCTGAAGTCCTACCTGCATCACTGTTTTGATGGCATCACAGGTGAACTGGCACATGCTTTCTTCCCTCCTACTGGAGAGATCCACTTTGATGATGATGAATACTGGATTTTGGGGAACATGCGTTTCAGCTGGAAGAAAGGCGAGTGATTTCGAGCTTCCCCACATACATCAATCTCAGTTCTCATTCTCTGTCTGGCCTTTGTTTGGACTGCTGAGTTCAAGCCCACAACTGGACCAGAATTTATCCAGATTTTCTTTTTTTTTTTTAAATCAAGATTTCTTGTAAATGCTGCATTTACAGCACAAGCCAATTATCCCCAGTAGGAAAAGATTAAACATTGATAACTAAAGGAGCCTGAAATCACTGAGTGTGTGGCATGATTGCTGTTTTTCCACATCTTGAATGTGTGGATTTAGGAAAGACTCTTTTGGAGCAGGCGTAAATGCTGGAAATGTCACTGGGAGACAAGAGTGACTAAACTTAAACAAGTCTGTAATCCCAGCCCAGGGATCACGTAGCAGTTAATATGCTCATGATGGAAAAACATCAAAGCGTTCTATAGTGAATTTGAGCCAGAGGCATTTGGACAACAATTCAGAGCTTGACTAATTAATGTTTCTTTAAGAACCTGGGTCATAAGAGGTCAAAATAAACACCATCATCGGCAAGTCTATTATTATTGTCTAAATGTCATTTTGACTGATGAGAAAATTCGTCTAATCACAAAGATAACCAAGCAATACCACACGCAAGGCCGTGCTGTCGTACTGAATATCAGCACAGCTGTGATGTGGCCGAGGATATCACAGCCATGCTAATATAACAGCCAGACCCTGATTGTAATATTGCTTTTATACAACAGTTCCACAAACATTTATCAACAGATTATGATTTGTTTGTTTTATTAATTCATTATTGGGCTCCACCCACACACAAATAGTTCGGCAACTGCACCAGGACTTGACCCCTTGCTAAGCAACACAAACGATGAGCATATTTGCAATATAGCGTTAATCTGGCACCCGAAAGTTAGTGTGATTAACAGTTATTAGTGTGATATATAAAGTGTTGTTGTTGTACTCTATATCAGCACTCCTGGAATGCATCTCATCCAAACAGATTACTTGGTCAGAATTAACTGTTGTATAATAGACCATAATATACTTGAAAAGAAAACTGATTAAATATCGAAGCCTTTGGTTTGTCCCTTTAAGGCACTGTACAACATCTAAAAGTGTTAAGGTTATTGTAATCATATCCAAAAGGTTTAATATCTCTTACTATAAAGCAACCTTGAGTGTAAAAGTAAAATATAGGGTAAATACAGTACACTTACCAGCCACTTTAACAGGAACACCCAGGTAGCCTTGGGTTCCTGTTCTTGACTACCAGGACTCGCACAACTGTATGAACTTTGTGCTGCTGCCACATTATTAGCTAAATGAATATCTGAATTAATATGCAACTGTACTGTACATTGACCTGAATAGCACTAACACAGCCAGAATATAATTTAGACCTTACATGAGTGTGTGTGTGTGTGTGTGTGTGTTATTGTTCTTTGAGCAGGGGTCTGGCTGACTGACCTGGTGCATGTTGCAGCTCACGAGATTGGTCACGCACTGGGTCTGATGCACTCGCAGAACCCGACAGCCATAATGCATCTCAACGCAACGCTGACTGGTCGCAAACTCATAACGCAAGACGACGTCTGGGGACTCCAGCGACTGTATGGTGCGCAGATAGAACAGCTGGTTTCATTTAATAGAGGACCAGTGAGATAGGTTAGCCAAGACAGGGACTTGTAAAATGCATGCTGATTCAGTGCTTAGTAATAATTTTGAGGAAACCGACTCTTAATGTTCTCAGAAAAGTGCTTAAAACAAATTCTCTAGATTCTTTCAAAGTCAGTCAGCAAGAGTTTATGTAAAGCCTTCCATCTACTTTGGAATTTTTAAGGCTCTATTTACAGGCTCTTCATCGCCTTCTTGTCCATCTTTCCCTGTCTTTCTAAATCTTCTATCTCTGCCTGCAGGATGTTTGGATAGATTATTTATCTGTCCCGCTTGGGCCAAGAAAGGCTACTGCGAAAGCAAAAGAAAACTCATGCAAAAGCACTGCCCTCATAGCTGTGACTTCTGTTACAGTAAGAGATTTTTTCAGAAATTGTATCTGTGGAAAAAAAAGACCTGTTAGTTGACCACTGGTTGTGCCAAAGTCTAGAAGCAAATGTTAATTGTAAATATTGTTTTTTCTGCAATATTGTATGTTTGATTAATAAATTAATTGGTAGTCTACTCCACATTATTCATAAATATGAACAGTAAAATACTGAAATTGATTGTTCACATGACATTTAAGTTCAATTTTGAACTTAAGTTTAAATTTTTAGTACATTTAAAAAGTAGCAACTTTTTTATAAGTACATAGTTACTAAAGCTCTGCAATTAATTCAGTTCATTTTATTTTTTTGTTGGTTGGTTCAATTAATTGAATCATTAGTTGGTTTTCAATTCAGAATCGATTGAAATTATTTAGGTAAACTTACAAATGTTAAATTGGCTAAAATTAATGAATTCCTTGCATCTTCTACAAATAGTCACATTTTGTGAAAGTAATCCTTTTTATTTGGAGTTTATGGGCATTTAAATTACACATTAAATACTTTTAATACTTCAAAAACCTGTAAGAAACATGACTGCATGAGACAAATCAGAACATTAGTGCTGTTAGATCAAATCGAATCGATAATTGATGGTCTGTCTAGGGTTCACAGCTCTAGTAATTACTCGGGAGATTTTCCACCCCTGCATGTCATTTCCACATTTGGACCAGGACAACTCTACTCATTCACTCATCTTCTATACCGCTTTATTCTGTATTCAGGGTCGCGGGGACCTGGAGCCTATCCCAGGAGACTTAGGGCACGAGGTGGGGTACACCCTGAACAGGGTGCCAATCCATCGCAGGGCACACACACACACTCACACACTCAGTCACACACTACAGGCAAGTTGGGAACATCAATTAACCTAACCTACATGTTTTTGGAATGTGGGAGGAAACTGGAGTATCTGGAGGAAACTCACTAAGTATAGGGAGAACATGCAACTCCATGCACACAGAGATGGGAATTGAGCCTGGCCAGGAATCGAACCCGGACCCTGGAAGTGCAAGGCGACAGTGATAACCAACTCTAGGGCCAAAAAAAGTCACAGTTTCAAAAGGGTCAAATTATTGGCATGAAATGAATGAAGTAATTTGAGGTTTACTGAAACTGGGTTAATAACCTATCAACACATTATTTTTAAAACATAAAAAAAATAAAATAAAAAATGGACATTGGACAAATTGCCCAAATTTGTCCTCAAATGGACATTTGTTTTTCATGGAAAAAACCAAGCAGACCAATACATAGCATTTCGAATAAACAGTGATTTTCTCAATAACTACCATCCATCCCTTTTAAGAATTAAAAAAAAGTTAAGATCTCATAGCACCGACTGGTGAATAAAGCGCACAAAATATTTTTTCAAGACAGGTCTGTATCATAGGAGAACACACTGAGAGAAGCTGTGAAAAGCTGGCATTTAGATCGCTTGGAAGAAATTTTCATTCCTATTCTGGTTCTCATTGCAGTCAGGTTGAAATTCGGTCTTCCAGGGAACGTGTTTTGCATAATTACAAGTCACTGAAGTCCCAGAATGTGGCTTGCGGGTTTTGGATGCACGATCAACACTGCATGGCGCAGAACCAAAACGTTTGAGGTTATGATGAGTTAAAGGAAGCTAGTTTCCAGAAATTTCTGTATCCAACAATGCAGCTGACATAATCATTCATCTTCAGAACTCAGAGTAAACATCGTCTGTGGTCGCACTTTTTTTGGTTCAAACCTTGAGAAACCAGATCAGGCTTCAGGATGTGAAGATGAATTCGGTAAAACGTTTTTTAAACACAGACACTGCAGTATCACGTATCAGTGCTTTGAATTGAAGTTGTCATTATGCTCGAACAGACTTCCCTTTTCCTACCATCGCCCCAACTCCGAAGCCACCACGGACCAAACAGAAGCTGGTTGCTGAGGGAAGGAAACTTACCTTCCGCTGTGGAAAGAAAATTGCTGCAAAGCAAGGAAAAGTGGAGTGAGTGCTCTTTTTTTTATTATTATTATTATTATTATTTGGACTGAACAGCAGTCCAGCATGACCTGATTGTACTGATGAACTGATCTCAGTTTGGAAGGTTAACAAAATTAATAATAAAAAAAAAGAACTGGATTTTCATTCGTTATAATAATAATCCACTAAACTTTACCACTCTGATCTTTATAGCTGGTATAAAGACGGTGAGCTGCTGGAGTTCTCTCACCCTGGCTACATCACCCTGAAGGAGGATCACATTAGTATCGTGGCTAACGCCATAAACGAGGGTACGTACACCTGCATCGTGAGGAAGAAGAACAAGATCTTGACAACCTATTCGTGGAAGCTCAGAGTGCGCTTCTGAAGACGCTAAGCCACAATATGATACAGTACTGACAGAAACCACAGACTGGTTTTGTCCACAACGAGTGCTCCAGTTTCTCTGCCACTGTCTCATCCTCAGCAAAATAATAATAAAAAAAAGTCTGTGATCAATGCTGTATATGAGGAAAAGGAGGACAAAATGAGATGCAACCAAAGATTTAAATTTACTAAAGCACCATGGAACCTCACGTACTTGGGCACATATTCCTCTACATTCATACATAAAGCTATCAGTGTTTTGATGTCAGGGTTTTTTTGTTTTTCATAAATTTGTTTCCTTAGGTGCTGAATAAAAAAAAAGAATTATGTAAAAGTTCTGGCTTTTCTCCATTATTGTGGTTCATTTTGTGAAAAAAAAAAAAAAAAACGATTTTGAATAGATTGCCTGACAGCAGTTTTACATGCAGCTGCATTCGGAATTTTACATTTTAGACTTATAACGTGTGTTATGAGAACATTAAGCTTTCAAATATTACTTTGGAATTTGGATCACAGATGTAAATTTATTTCTAGTTCCCTGCTATCAAAACAATACATTATCAAAAGTATACATGTTGTCATTAGTCTTTCGGCTGCTCCCGTCGAGGAGTCAAAACAACGGACCAACTGATCTGCACAGGTTTTATGCCGGATGCCCTTCCTGATGCAACCCTCCCATTTTATTTGGGCTTGAGACCGGCACCGCATCCAGTGGCTGGGGTTTGGGTATTGGCTGGGAATCGAATCCAGGCCTTCCGCATGGTAGACGAGAAATCTACCACTGACCCACCGAAAGTATACATACAGGCTTGAAAATAATTAAAGAGTCCTATGGGGTTTTCAGTCCAATCCGTCTCAATTTCCTGTTAGATCGAGTAGCTTCTCTGTCAGTGTCAGAAAGGTTTGTTTGACAGCACTCAATCGGGAAAGTCCAGTGAGCTCAATGCTGATCTGAGAAAGAGGACGGTAGATTTACACAAGTTAGGAATATCTCTTGGAGCCATTTTTTAAACAATTGCACTTTAAAAGAAATTTCTGAAAGGTGTATCCACGTTGCCAGAGTTTGAAAGATGCCCCAAACAATCACCCTCAGCTGACAGAAAATTCTTACAGATGGACAGGAACGACCCAGGAACAATCAAGCCACAAGCTTGGCATGAACTGGAACATCAGCATCACTGTCTACATTCAAGCGAGTTTTGCCCTTGCTCCAAAATTGACCCCTTCATCTCAAGTTTGACTCAACTAAAGTTTGCACCTGGACAAAAGGAAAAGCCTTTTGTTGGAAAGCTTTAAATTGATTTGGTTTGGAATAGTAACAGTAAAGCATCCAATGCCAAGAACATTGTTAAGCATGGTCCTGGTAGCATCGTGGTATGGAGGTTGTTTTGCAGGTGCATTGCACAAACTGGATAGAATAATGAAGCTAGATTGAGCTAGGACGTCAAATCATCAGCTAAATGGTAAAAAATGGGACTTTTTTTTCCCCCCAACAGGAAATACTTCCAACTAGACATCCAAATTTGATGCATAATGGAGAAAGCAGGTTTCCCTTTAAGATTTTAGAGATTCAACCCTATTGGAAATTTGTGGACTGTGCTTAAAATTCCAGTCAGTTCCAAATAGAGATCAACAAATTCACCTGAACGCAAAGAATTCTGGCATAATAAAAAAGGTTGTCAAATATCCAAATAGAATTCCGCTAGATTCTTGTTAACATCTACCAAAAGCATCTGCTAAAGGTGAGACTTGATATGGTGCATTCAACATTTTATATTAGGTGTGCTGTACGTATACATTTTGAACGTTTCTTAAAATTAAAAATGTTGCTTAACCCTACACTCACACCATTCAAATGACACTCTGTGTCGCAAGAAGTTTATTAGCCATATCATAGGTTCACATTTTGATAATGTAATAACCTAATAACCTGTTTAAGAATGCATAATACTTTTCATTTTGCTTGACAGGAAATCATTAAAAACATTCATAAATTGAAAATGTTGAAATTGCATAAAAAAAATATTTTACACAGGACCTTTTCATAAAATCGATTACATGGTCAGTATACAATGCTTGAGCCACCCCTGATTTCTCCATAAAATTTCCAAAGAGCCAGACATTCAAAAGAGCCTTCCTCAAAGACTCATTTACATTCCAGTCCCTAACATATTAATCATTCAAGCATAAAAAAACCCATTAACTTTAGGCATTAACCAGCGAGAAACAGGTGCAGATGATGACGGAGGATCAGACCCGGTGATTAGTATACTGGTGATGCTGAATGCTAAGTAGCTGGAACAGACAAGAGGGGAAATGAGGTTTCCGCTTAGATTGTTACATAACCATTTTTTTAATTGTATCTTTAGGCACTTTGCAGCCTGTCACAGTGAAACATTTGCTCTGATTTCTTTAATCTATATAATTTAATATGAAGAAATAAGGGGGTGGTTCAAGACCTTTGCACTATACTGTATACTATGACTTAACCAAGAAAGCATAACAATAATATGCATTTTGATTGGTTGCTTTCATGATGAAAAAATTAGCCTGTCTCACGTACAGTATAAACTCAGCTAATGAGATTTTCAGCTTTAGTTTCTTATAATGACATTTTTCACAATTTGATCAGTAAATCCATAATCAATTTTAGCGGTCTTAAAATTTGTTCTGAGGTGACTGAATAGACACATCCAATGAAACCAGCATCTGCAAAAGCCCATACTCAAATAAATTATAAAAAATGACCAGTAATTGTAATTCAGACGTCTACCGCCTACAGGAAATTTCAAACATTCAATAAAGCACCTGTGACTCCTAAAGAAATTAAAGGACGGTCAAGTCATCCAGTGAATCGGAAATTCACAAGGAAACAAAATGCTATATAATATCTGGGAAATTCAAGCTCTTTCATTTCTCATTTTCAATTTTTAAAACTCCTAAATAATTAAGTATCCATGACTAAAGTGGAGAATATCATCTTCAACAGAAAAGCCACTCTGGCTCCTTCGCTAATAAAATAGAGGAGGCAGACTTGATTGTGCCGAGTGTGTGCGCACAGCGATAGAATGACATCATTTTTGGACATCTGGTGCTGGAGCTGCTTTCAAGGCTGCCCTGACTGTTTTCTCCACTTTTAGTTATTTCTGTTTAAAACGTCAGCTTTGTAGCTGTAGTCAAACGCTGCTTTAAAAATCACCGCTGCATACCAAGAAATGTAAGAAATAGTAAAAGTGTATAAATAGACTTGGAAACAGTTTATTTCTTACAACAGAATATCACCTGTGTCAATGACCAACACTCTTGGCAAACCGCGTTATTACACAACTCCGGTTATGAGTCCAATATGTGTAGGCTGGAATATGGTTTTAAACTTGAACAGTCCTTTGTCTGTTGCTTGAAAACCATATGAAGTTTAAAATCTGAAAGGATCAGACTTGAAGTACAGTGGGAGCAAAACTTTTAGACAAACACCAATGAGACAAACGGCAGTAAATGATGGAAAATCTATTTAAAAAAAAAAAAAAAAAAGAAGAAACAAAAAAAGATCCTATAAGCACCCAGAACCCCAGTTCGGGATTGTGTGTGATGTAGGATCAGGATATTGCCTTTAACTGCTGGGAGTAGATGAACAGGATGGAACTTGAATTTCTCCATCTTCTTACTGTTTTTAACAGTGTGTGTCAAGGAACCGTGAAGGAAAATCTGGTCAGCTTTCAGTGAGTCTCTTTTAAACGAGTCCTAGCATTAGTGCCACAGAGAGCAAACCATTTCCCTTGGCCCTGGCCTTTTTTCCTTTAGAACTTGAGACTAAATCCCGGACCTGACTTGGACAGTCCTTGGTTGGCTGTTGTCAAGTGGAAGCCAGTGTCTTTCAGATCATCATCACCCTTAGGGGGGGGGGGGAAGAAAAAAACAACAACAATGAATAAGGGGTGAGGAAGGTGTCTACAAGAGAAATTACTATACAAAGTTTCTCATCTGTTTAAAATTGTACTCGCTGAAACAGCACTCAAATCATTCCTTCTTGGCACTTATTCAGTCAGAGAACATTAAATTTGGTTGTTTTGGCTTGGACAGTTTGAATTCATGGAGAGATGCCTAAGGATCAATGTCAAACAATACTGTATAAATGATATCTTGGGTTCCACATGTACAGTAAGCTCTCCAGACAAAACACTGGCAGTTGAACAGTGGTGTCTCCTACCAGCTGGCTGTAGCCCAGTCCTCCCTCCGGGGGTCGGGGGCTCGTTCCCCTTTTCACCCGCTGCTGTTCGCTCTTTGCCGGCCAAGTCGGGAACATCGAGGGCTCGATGGGGAGCGGCGTTTCCCGAAAATACTCGTGCTTCAAAGCCTCGTCTGCGCTGATCCGCTTGGCGGGGCAGTAGGTAAGGAATCTGGGAGAGAGAAAAGAAGGTTGGCTTGATTTACATGAGAGACAAACTGGCTCGTGAGCTAGCCTGAGCTTGTATTTTTCACAAGCTTCTCTTTTACTTAATCCACTAATCCATCAACTGAATTGTAAAGCAGCTGACTTAAAACACCATGCAAAAATATTTGGGTTTTGTGGATTACTTAGCTTTGTGTAATCTGGCAGCCTGATCCACTTTGTCTGCAGCTGTCTTTTCCCTACTGCTTTTAACACTTCTTAAAAACAATAATTCTACTGTAAAATACGGATAAATCCGAATCACGGATGGTCTGGCAGAGTTTGCTGTTAAATGCAATAAATGTGCAACGATAGCAAAGAGGTAAGGCTCAGCATCGGCTGGACTGTGCAAAGCATTTCTGAACTACACATGGTCTGACCAGTCTAGATTCCACTAGTACCTTCTTTGCAACATCCAGCATGACCAATCACAACTGTTTATGCAAAGGTCGCTTGTTTAACTAACAAGTGCATTTTACTTCTGCGCGTGAATAAACATGCCTTGTCTTTTATTCGATCTGCGTCATCTCTCAAATAAACAGTCTACCAAAGACAGTCTGCGAATCCTGGAGATAACAATACAAACACACACACACAAAAAAAACAAAAAAAAAACAACAACCAAAAGCAGCATCTGGGTAGGAAGGATGGCATCCTCTTGCTCTCCTTTTAATCACAGTGACACTAACTGATCATGGGTGTCAGCTCGTGTATGAGGAAGAGACAGCAGATAGCGCTTTATTCTAAAGTTCATGTATCTCACAGGAAGCATGTGTTAACCTTTATATTTCCAAGCTGTTGTATATTAGAGGAGAAATGGGAATTGGCGGGTGACCACTGGGGAGAAACTTTTCAAGAAGTAAAAAAAAAAAAATGCAGCATGAAGAGGAACCTAATACCAGATTTTTGTGATACCTTTTGACTAGACGATGTGAAATGCTGGAAACCTACAAGAGCAGTGAAATGAGTGTTTTTAAAAAAGGTTGAATTTAAAAAAATGTATCAATCTATCAAAACTGTGTCGAAATAAACAGTAGTCCACAGTGTAGCAGTCTGGTTTATTCGTGATGTCATTTGTATACTGGTGCACCACTGTCACTTAGGAAACCTATCCATAAATCCAAGTAAGCAGGAGGGGAAAGAAGTAAATGGGTCTTTTCCTGACCTCATCAGGGCTGCATACTCGCATGTGTAATCTGGCTGCTGTTTCTGTCTGCCCTGTGTCTAGCAAGCCAGATGGATTCCTGACAGACAGAAGCCCCTGCTGCTCCAGGCAGACCCAACTCAAGAGCACAGACAGTCATCCACTCACAATAAACGTGCGGCGCATACTGCAAGTGTGTGCACGTAACACACAAGGACCCAAGTGTGATATTTGCAAATAACCGGTGATGACCCACTGAAATATTTAGGAGAGTCCGCCATGTTGGCTTAGCATGTGCATGGAATAGAATATTCTTATAAATCACTTATTTATAGCCACTAGTACCGTCAAGCTGGAGACCTATAGCACATTCTGACCAATCAGATTAGAGAATTTAACAAAGCTGTTATATACGATAACACACAATAATAATACACAGCACTAAATTTATTAGTATTTATTTATGCATTGTTTTTATCCTTTTTTATAAAATGCTAATTTCTACTACAATTCCTAATCCATAACTGTCGTAGGTAAAATAATTCTTATTATTATACTCATTATTATTCTTATTTTTCCTGTCCATTTATTGACTTGTAATAAAATACCCACCCTTTATACAAAAATATAAGAAAAGCACATCCCTAAGTTGATTAAAGTACCAAGTGAACCTAGTGCTGTGAGAATAGAGCTAGAGAGTGTGTGCGCATCACTCTCAAAGCAACTTGAAAATTCAAAACATACTTGTTCATGAGGTCGAAGCCTTGGTCTGAGAGCAGAGCTCCAAAGCGTTTGCGCAGGTTGTTATATGGATATTCTGTAAAAGTCATCTTCTTCACCGCAGGCAGCTCATTGTAGCCGGGCCAAATCTTCTCACTGGGAGAGCCGAGGTCCTGTGACGCATGAAATACAAATGCGCAAACACATACTTGCGTAAAACACAGCTTTATGAGGATTGAAGGGATTGTAAAAATACATGTTTTAAAAAAAAAAAAAAAAAGTGCAATTCAGCGGGTTTGGGGAACTTGCTGAACACCACGGCTACATTCATTTACTTATCTGATCATCACTGTTATAAGTGATGTCATAGTCGGTGGTTTTCCTCTCTAACCACCCTTTTAGATTTTTATAAATTGGTCTAAATTCTCACCTTAAATATTTTATTGATCTGGTCGATCTCCGACTTGCCCGGGAAGAGTGGTTTCTGGGTGAGTAGCTCTCCAAATATGCAGCCCACTGACCACATGTCCACAGCTGTGGAGTATTCCTGTCATGAAAAATATCGATCTGTTTACACATCCTAACTTAAATAGCATTAAAACATTCTTTGTTTTAAAATGAAATGCCTAATTGTAGCTTTTTTTTTGATGAATTACTGACCTTTGCCCCCAAAAGAAGCTCTGGGCCGCGGTACCACAGAGTGACCACCACCGGTGTGTAAGGCTTCAGCGGGGAACCGTACTCTCGTGCCAGTCCGAAATCGCCAATCTAGTCAACATAGACACCATGCACGTCATCATCCAAAAACAACATTCCTGATAAAATTCATCCAGTTCAAAGCCTTAAAACAATCTGATATGGCCTTGTCAAATTTAAACAGCTTTGATGGAAAGGGTAAATTACAACTTTTCCAGTTTATATCTGTACGGGCATGTTATTCACAAGTTCTGACGCGTATCTTTCTTGTTAAAATGGTTTACTCACGACACGGAAGTCCAT
>JAOTRS010000035.1:7308924-7319194 GCA_028565755.1 Dinotopterus cunningtoni
CAGCTACATAACTATGGAATTATGTCACAGAACAACTATGAAATGATGTCACAGTGCAACTTACGATTATCATACTAAATGCTTAACTAATAAACTTTATGCATAATGCTTAACTAATGAAATAGAAATAAACACAACAACAAATTAATAAAAATGAAACATGGCCCTTACAATATCTAACCAACATATGATCTGCAACCGTAATACAGATGCATGCAAATGTTTAGGCAGCTAGGATCAAAATTTCTACTTCTGTGAAAAGTGAGAAGAAAAACTGATCTCCAAAAGGCAGGAAGATGAAACATATTTCCAACATTTTAAGCAAAATGAGAGCGTCCTTTTTTTTTTGTACAACTTGAGTTGAAACAGGAAAGGAGCACCAGGAAAAAGGTTGGCCATTTTAAGATTTGTGCTCTCAGACAATGTTGAAGATCTCAGTCATTAATTAGCTCAATAGGATTATAACATGTTCACAATCATATTTCACAAAATAATGAGGGGGAGAAGGCAATAAGAGGACAGAAAAGCATTTTCAGGACTGTTTCACAGTTTATAGTATCATTTTTAAAAGATGGCGGTTTACAGGAATGGTGGTAGTCACGCACATAGATCTCCACATAGGATTGCTAGAAAGACAAATCAAAACCACAGCTTGGCTTTTGTAGAACATTGCTCTTCCAGACAACCTTCGTGGAACTGTTTTTGGAAGCAAATCTTTCGTGTATATAAACAAACCTGATGCAGTTTAGAAATGTGGATTGTGGACTAATGAAATCATAATAGTCGAATAAGCACAATGATCAAAGGTGTGTTTGAAGAAGAAAGGGTAAAGAATTTCACGGGGAAAAAAATAAAAAATAAACCCTCTCCGACTGTTAATCATGGGGTTGGACTGATTATACGAGGGCTGTACTGAAAGTAATACAAAAATGGCCATTACTTTATCATCTCTGTCATTGAAACTGTACATATTGGTAGAGTCTGTGGATAAACCTCTAAAGAGCAGTGCGTGCAAGCCAGTCAAAGAGTTTCACAGAACTTGAAGTCTTTTCAAGGAAAAATGGACAAATGAAAACCCCAAAAGAATTGAAAGACTCCTAACTGGCTGCTAAATGCATTTAAAAGCTGTGATACTTGCTAAAGTGGGTGTTCCTTTGTTCCACCGACCCAAATTTTTTTTGTAATTTTGAAGCTCTTCATTTAAAAAGGAAAAAAAAAAAAAAAAAACACTTTTTGCTTTTCTGAATGAGAAAATTGTGATAAAATTTCTTTCTTGTGAATAAAGGAGTAAAACTGATCAAAATTTACGGAAGCCTTTAAGCACAGCACAGTGATGAGTCTATAATGTAACACAGTAAAACATTTGAATAAGGCAAAGGTTTTAAAAAAAAAAAAAAGTCTGGGAATGGTGGTTCTGGCCGAGGTGGCTTGGAACCCACAGGTCAGACCCGTGAACATTCATGGAGTGGAATGCCTGATCCTTGAAAATCGATTGATAAGTTGTCACAAACTTGCGGAAGAGACGCACCTGTCTGTGTAAACGGTACAAATCATTCACCAGCCGAGTTACATATTATAGTAACTCGGCTGGGAGTTATTCCCACATTGATGTACAGTAGTAGAACTACATTAGATATTAAAATGTATGCACAAATTTGCTAAAACCACAGAAATATTCTGTTGCTAGAAAAGGTGAACGTATCCCCAAACCCTAAAAGTGTTTTTCAGTGTAGAAATGGGCACACCTTTAAAATGCCCTTGTGGCTCAGCAACAGGTTAGAGGTCTTAAGGTCACGATGCAGGATCCAGTTGTCATGGAGATGGCGGACTCCCCTTAGTAGCTGAATCATCAGAGTCTTCACTTCACCTAGAGAGATAGCATAGTGAAGTGTGATTTGCACATCACTTTATACTGAAAAAATAACCTACCAAACAAAAATATTTTATGAAGGAGACACCCTACCTGGGAGGAAGGGCTGTTTCATGGTTTCCATGAGACTTTTTAGGTCATGTTCTACATAATTCATCACTATGTAGATCTTATCCATATTACTGCCCACCACTATTTCCTGCAACAAAAAAAACAAAAACAAAAAATAAACCTTACTAATATCGGCTTATTTAATTATCTAACAGATCAGGAAAAAGCTTAAGCGCACCCTGACAGTGACAATGTTGGGGTGCTGTGCCTTCAGGATGGTGTTGATCTCTCGGAGGGAGGTGATTGGAAATCCCTCTTTCTCCTTTTCCATCTTCAGTCTTTTAAGAGCTACAATTTCATCAGTTTTCTTGTCTTTGGCTCTGTATACCACCCCATATGTACCTTCTTCTATGCGGTTCAGACACTGGAATTCCTCCACGCTACGGCATCCCTTGAAACATAGAGATGCAGTAGTCATGTTTGAGTGGTCTGTAAGATGGTGAGAGCTTAAACGTTTAAAATTCTGCAAAGACCAAGCTTCCTTTAAATAATGTTAGAAGCAAAAATAAACATCCAAGGTCATGGGTTTAAATTCCAGCATCCCCAAGCTGTCCCTAATAAGCCTTTGAGCAAGGTCAATTTAAAAGTAAATGTAATCTTATGGCATTATCTGTCAAGTAAAATAATGCACGGATCACACGTTTCCTAGAGAGGTGGGCATTTCATGGAAGCTTAACAACCCGACCAAACATACCACTTGCCAAACCACCAACCCATCCACGAAACAACCCACAGAAACCCATAATCATGTCTGAACCCAGAGCTGTGAAGAACTAACTCTACCCACAGCACTACCATGATGCCACTTTCCACAAACTTGAGTTTTATAAATAATTTCTACTTTCAGTGCCTAGACATTACTGGTTTTAAATTCCACATTTCCTGCTTAGGAGAATAATAATTTAAAGCTAAATATCCACTGGAAGAAGCATCCCTCTCTGCTCCTTTTGCCAGTGCACTGCCAATTGAAAGGCGCATCTGTCTATAAGCACTATAGAAGAAGAAGAAGAAAAAAAAAAAAGTGATACTCTCGTAAAATGTGAGTACTTGCAGAATATGCAAGCAGTTTATGTTTTTGTTTCCAGCAAAAAAATGTGTTAATTTTAGACCAAAGAAATTATTTGGTTATTTTAAAAAAGGCTAAATAATAATAATAAAAAAAAGTGTTAACTGATTCCAAATTGAAAATTGAGCCATCAATTCATTTATGACAAATGTATATGCTGTACAATGTAAAAGTACTACTTTTTTTTTGTAAATACGGACAACGGAAAGATGACTTCTGTCCAACTAGTCACTTCATGTTGCTCGAAACCAGCTCAACTCTTTGCACCTCTGCCGAAGTCCCAGTGGGACTGAAATTCTGCGTGACGAATTCCAGATGTGCATAACGGAAAACAAAGGCGGTAAATGGTTTCAATAAACTGTCCCAATTAACAAGACAGAGCTGTGGCAAATGTTTTGAGCAAAGCCATTTTTGAAAAGCACAACATTTTGTATTTCATTCATTTAATTTTAGACACCCACTGATAAAATGTATATAGTGTCCAAAACAGATTTGGTTAATTAAACACCTACAAAAAAAATGTTTTTAGTTTACTTTATAGCTATTTGAAACATCAGCCATTTTAAACCCTCCCTGATGACAGCCCCACTGCATACCTGTAAGGCAGGCAGATATTTGGGCAGCTCTTTTTTCAGCTCTACAGGTGAGACTGGTGGTGAATCTGGGACATAATTTCCCTCTGGTGTGGCGGACTGAGAGTGAGACTGAGGGGTCACATCGCCCGCGTCTACTTCCTCATCCTCATCTTCCTCAACACTCTCCTCCGAGTCATGATCAAACCGTGACTCTGGAACTGTAGACAAACACATGTTAATAATACAAAACATAAACGTACATAGTAGTTAAAACCTATTAAAAAGACTTAGAGAATACAAAACCTTAGAGAATATTGTAAGAGTCTAAAAGGCTATTTATATATTATAACTTGCTAAGAATATTTCAAACTAAAGTATAAATTAATAAAATGTAACTAAAATACAGGCTGTAAATAAGTATGTACACCACATGAAAAGTTAAAACTGTTTTCAACATATTTGGACCACAGCTATGGTCTTCTTTTGGATTTTTTCCAGATTTTCTTCCTAAATTAGTCGCGTCCAATTCCTCCCCGTCACTAGGGGGCTCCCACATTAAGGCTACTACTACCACTCAGTCGGGAGGGCCGAAGACTATCACGTGTTTCCTCTAAACCACGTGACGCCAGCCAACCGCATCTTTTCGAACTGCTCGCTCACGCATGATGAAGATCACATCACTTCATCTGTAGGTCGATCTTGCCAAATGTTGATGCCAAAAGTGCATGGCTTTACCATTAAAAGGAGACTCTGCTAATTTGACCAATAGAAGAGGGGGAGTTGTTTAAAAAGAGGAACATGTCAAAGCCTATTTTTGATAAAGTTTGCTGAGCAAGGGAGTACCAGGAGCAATGTTTGGCGCAAAAACAAAAATTATACCTACTGAAATGCATTATGGAGCAAAACGTCTGGTTTGTGTGGCTACTTTGTTCCCTCAGAGCCTGGTTAACTCGCAAACAGACAATCAACTTAAAGCAAACTTAAGTGCTTAAGAGACTGTGACACAAAAAAATAGAGGATAGGGACAGAGATGCAGAAACAGAGCTATGGAATGACCTACTCAAAGTCCAGATGTATATCACAGTAAAATGCTTGTTGGAGGATTCTAAAAAGATTGCACAGACAAACTCTTAAAAAAAATCCACAGTTGAAAGAATTCTGCATAAAGGAGTGGGCAAAATTTCTCTTATCAGATGTAAGAGTTAAATGGGGAAATATCAGTTACTGAAGCCAAGGGAGTACATACTTTTTAATGATTTTAATGAGACAATTCTATTGCTTTTCATTCTGCTACATAATGCTTATCTCCACATACTGTACTGTTCAGCTCGGAAGATCAAATGCTGATGTCCAATATTGTCAAAATACAGATATTGTTTATAAATTTATTTAACACTAATATTTACTGTATGTCTTGACGGGTATCTGGATTTGAATAACTTTGTTTGTGACTGCTCCTTTTTTCTTAGGCAGCACTTAGCAACTTTAAGAGCTGCTTTTCAGGAAGAGACAACAGAGCAAATCAACTGGCCTTCACAGCAGCCAGAACTTCGAAAAAAGCAGCTCATAAACTGAAAGACTGAAATGAGTCATATCATGTCTGGGTTTTCTAAGCCCACCCTCACCAGCAGGTATGTGTTCGCCATTCTCTCTTTCATCTTCCTCCTCTTCTGATTGCTCCTCTTCACTCACGTCTTCTGTAAATTAAAATAAAAATTAACTAAAAAGTCATTAATATTAAAGACAGGAAAAATATGTATTATGTATTATGTCCCACTTTCATGACCTGAACTGGTAAGTCAGTTATGTGACTAACTCCTGCTAGAAGTAACACTGACAATACTGACCTGAACTCTAAACTTCGGTCCGATTTAGGAGGAGGTAAACGGGAGTATTAAAGGTCAACAGCTGGATGGATACTGACCTGCACTCTGATCGGATCCATCAGACTCTGATCCTGACTCTCCCTCTTCGTTTTCCTCACTCTGGCTGCTTGACTCCTCTTCCTCCTCATCCTCCTCTTCCTCCTCTTCCTCTGAACCGGAAGCTGAGCCTTTGATTGCAAACGTTCATAATGCACCGGTAACCGATTTCATAGATGTGCAAAACAGATCAATGTTTGCCTGCAGATTTAAAATTCTTGTGTGTACCGTGTATGCGCTTACCAACTGAAGACTCTGCAGTGCTTGTCTTTCTCTCACTGTCACTGATGTCCTGAAGATCAGCCAGTAAATCCTCTTGTTTCTCTTCTTTCACTGCAGACATATATATTAACGGTCATGTAACCAAATGTTGGCGACGATTTTGAAAACTCAGACATTCATGTTATAACCTGTAAACAATGTTGAGAATGCTTATCACTTTTACAGCGATCTTGCAAAAACAGCAAAGGAAACCGAGTGATCTAATGGCCTTCAAGCTGTAGACCACATAACATACTCCGCCAGTGAGAGAATGCTAATGGCTAGCACACGCCACTAAAAGTGTCTTATTACCACACAAGTGGGGCTAGAACGGTCTATTAAGACTTGGAGGAAAAACGCTCACTGAAATTTATTTTACAGCGTGGAAATAACCTTATATACACTTAATAGCCATCATAACATTTGCAATTATAGCAGACTACTAGTCTTTAAGTCATCGACTAGACTAATAAAATATGCATGTGATTATCATTATCTCGTGCTATGTCTCCTAAAACCTACATAGGGTTAACTTAAAAAAATATACAAGGTAAAGTGAATTGGAAAAGTCTAGAGACGTCATACGGTGAATCTAGACCAAACCAAATTTATGTTTAATTTAATGAATAGTCTGAATAGTGCCCCTTTAGGTGATGTAACATTAGGATAACATAAATATATAACCTACTGATGAAGGTTCATATGGAGACTGCAGACACTCAAAAAATGCAATTATCTCAAAGGAGTAAAAAAAGTAGACCAACGCGGTTCGGGTGGATTTATAAAAAGGCCTCATGAAATCCACATATGGTGTGGTTAATGTCTTGTGCCACTGCTCTGTCTCACAGCTGTGCCCTTGAGTCTTACTGATCTGGGGCAGATTTAATCTCACCCTGTGCTCTGAACAATATTTCTAATAATGTTTGACAAAGTTTAATTTAGTTACAACTTATTATGCGCTTCAAGCGAGTATTTATATTTTACTTCATAAAACATTTCAGAAAAGTTTTATTAAAACAATATGGAGAAAATGTGATTTGGTTAAGATTTACCCAATTTCTAATAATAATAATAATTTAAAAAACAATGATTGACTCTTTAAGCAGTGTTTTAGCCAAATGACTCTTTCAGTTCAAGGTTGTACATCAAGGATACAATAGACCATAATATTAAAGGGACGTGTGAAAAAAATATCTACATAGACTGTTACTATGTTAAAAAAAAATGCAAATTGTGGCAACATAATTATTCACTTCGAGTACTATGACACATCTTATAGTTTTTTTGACCACTAGCAGTTCCTGGATGGCTCTAGAGACAGAGAACATGTCTAAACAAACAGCATAACAAACACCAAGGATCCATTAATAAAAATAAAAGTCTGAGACAATGTTTTCATAAAACATTATGCACAAAGCATAAATCAATTACAAACAGAAAAAGAAAATGTGTATCCATGGCACTGACTTGAGAAAGCCAGTTGCTAAGAAAGGACAGCATTAGTCAGACAGAGATCCAGATGGTGGACGCTGTTCACAGGAAAACCATAACCCATGGAACGCCACTTGGATAAGTAGTAATGGCTAAAGGCAAGATGGTTGGAACCAATATAAGCTAATGCTAGAAGACTTGGCAAAAAGGTTCACCTTCTAACCCTAAAACTGCTGCCAAATCTTTCCTAAAGTGGTTTAAAACCAAAAACGTGAATGTGCAAGAAAGCCCAGATCTCAATCTGATTGAGAATATGTGGTAAGACTTCGAAATTGCTGTTCCTCAATGGTCTCCATCCAGTCTGACAGAGCTTAAGCAATTTTACAAAGATGGATGGGCACAAATACTAGGATCCAAACGTGCAAACCTGCCTTCCCATGGAGACATAGCCCAGAAGTCTTGCAGGTATAACTCCAGCCTAAGGTGGGGGGGGGGGGGTCTTCCTAAGTAAATTCAAATATGAGGGGTGTTCAAGTCAATCCAGGACATATGATTGCAGAATAACAACACTGATGAGAATAAAAACTTCCGTTACACTAATGCACTTATTCCAGCATTTCACTAGTGCTTGAATAATGTGAAGGTAGAAAGTTTTCTCAGTACACTAGAGCCTTGATCAGACTGTCTACTTCATGTTTGAAATGCTCATGTTCCAGAGCCATATGGAAATGTCTTGGAGCAACGACAGGACTATACATGGGATGTGGCAATAACTCCTAGACGAGTTCCTGTAATGTGCAAGTTGTGTTCATAGTTTCCACAGACAGTTGTGTCTTTTTCACCATTTGGTGACAATTATCCATTGATTTTGGACCATCACGTGTTTCACTCTCCGAATGATCCTCGGAAAACAACTGTAGAGGGCTCAGAGCCACTTTGGCCGGGATCGTCATTCATGGATGTACGGTCTTCTTCAAAACACTTAGATGTTGAAAACGTTTTAATAAAGCTAAAAGTCTCATGATTGTACTGTGTTTAAAATCTTTTACAAATTGTAATCAGTTTAACATAATCATTCAGGAGTCCCTGTTTGACTTGAATACCTCATATCGCAATCCCAATTTCAATTCTTACACTATACACATAAATTGTTCCACTACAAAATGTAAAATGGTCAAAAGGGGCGACCAGGGCTTGGCAATGGAGACTTACACCGTGTTCTGAACCAACAGTTTCCTTCAAGCGTGAGAACAACAAGTAGCAAACAAAGTGCACAATTAAAGCAGACAGGGCGGAAAATCTTGTTTTAACGCCTTGTTTTAAGATAAAAATCTTATTTTATATTAAAACAAACAACTACCTACAGTGACAAATAATAAAGTGCATTAAATAGAATACCACAATATATTCGAATAAATTATTTGACTAACTATATTGGACAGTTAATACAGCTAATCCTTCAAAATTTCTTAAAAATACATTCAGAATAGCTGGATTTCTTTTAAGCCCATTACCGGCTCAAAAAGCAAATTTTCCTTTGGGAGAAAAGATTGTTTATGTTAATATGTCAAAGTATGACAAGCTCACAAAATGAACAGTAATTACAGTGGAACCTTGGATTACGAGTATAATTTGTCCACGAAGCGGGCTCATTTCAAAACACTCGTAAACCAAATCGAATTCTCCCATAAGAAATAATGGAAACTGAAATTATTCGTTTTATACACAGCCAAAAATAAATAAATACATAAAAATAATAAACACAAAATATAAAGTAAAAATAAAACAAATTAACCTGCACTTTACCTTTAAAAGTAAAAATAAATCCTGACAGATAAGCATTTCCGTTTACGCGCACAGACGCTATGTGTGTGTGTGTTTGTGTACGTGTGTGAAGCAAAAGTAAGAGGAGAAGAGAAATCAGACCCTGCCCCTTCTCATCTTACACAGTAAACCTTCCTCCTCTCTTATTTGAGTTTCACACACACACACACACACACACACACACATTAACGGAAAGACTGTTTTATCGAGAAAATTAGCAAGGAACATCGCTAATAACTCTTCGCATGAGCACACACTAACGGAAACATATATAACGACAGGCTAATACAGTGTGGGAGGCAATGCATCTTTAACCTCTCTAATAAGACTTGCTTTTGCTTTTACACGCGTACACGTGTAATAATAAACAGTGCATGCGAGCTGTACACACACGCGTACAAACCCAAGATAAAATGTTTTACGCGCACACACGTGGTCACAGTGTTATAGTAAACGGATGTTGATTATACCAGTAAGAGACGCGCACTAAGACCCAGCAGGGGAGACGATTACTCACAATTCCGCAGTGCAAGAGAGAGAAAAACCGTTGCCTCACGTGACGCTCGGCGTCAAAACAAGAAGCGCATGCGTGATACATGATACTCGGTACTCATTAACCAAGACTTGCTCATTTTTCAAGTCTATGCAATAATTCTTACCAAATAAAAACTGCTTAAGAAGCTGTAATATTAATAAACAATCTTGACTAACTTAATACAGAGAGTCTAACTGAACATTTTATACCGTATGATGTATGTACATCACATGGAGAAAATCAGACATTTTATTCTTGTGCCTCACATAATCCTGCCTTATAATTACTTACTGTTCTTAACCCTGTAAGACCCAAATATAGAAAAACATGAGCAAAAAAATTGACCTCTCAGATATTGTTTTAGGAGGTCTCTGATGAAGGAATTAAAGATTTTTCACATTTTTTACATTTTAGTAAGTTTTTAGGAAAATGTTGTAATATTGCAACGTTGGGCCTAGTTGTGAGCAGAATTTCTGTATTTGTTCTCACTTTGTCTAAACAGGTATACAGAACATTTAGGCATTCATTTGCAGGGTTGTTCACTTTCGTAACCCCATAGCAGTATATATCATAAGTAATAATTACACAACAATCATAGTTTTTTATGAATAAGCATTTATTCATAAAAATATTTGGAAAAAATTATTTGGCCACATTCAGCGTGGTTTGAATGAA
>JAOTRS010000035.1:7329902-7340822 GCA_028565755.1 Dinotopterus cunningtoni
AACATTTGCCTCTCGTGCTCTGGGCATATCGCACAGCAGTGCAGGAGTCCTCACAGCTGACGCCAGCTGCTTTAATGCTCTTAATAAGAGAGGTCAGAAAAAAATTACCACATTGGTTTAAGCCAACAGGAAGGATACAGTAACTCAAATAATCATAAAAAGCATCCCAGAATACACCATACATACATCAAAGCATAATGTGAATAGACTATAGGTGATCCTTAAGTCGCATGTACATAGGCGACAAGTGATGCTCATGGTGGCCCAAGGCTTATCGGAAGTGGGAGCAAAGGTTACTCCTTTTGAACCAATCCCACAGACGAGCTACTGTACTGTAGCCCAAATTGCTGAAAAATCAAATGCTGGCTATAATAGAAGAGTGTCAGAACACACATAGTGAATGCCAGCTTCCTGAATACAGGGCTGTATTGTAGCAGATCCATCAGAATGTCCATGCTGACCCCTACGCACCTCTGAAAGCACCTACAAAGCACATGGGAATCAGAACTGGGCCACAGAGCGATGAAAGAAGATGGCCTGTTCTGATGAATCACGTTCTTTTACATTATGTGGATGGCTGGATGTGTGTGCGTCGGTCACCTGGGGAACAGATGGCACCAGGATGCATACAGTTCTGCTTTGACAAGTGCCACCTACCTAAACATTGTTGCTGACCCCCTTTATGGCATCAGTATTTCCTGATGGCAGTGCCCACTTTTAGAAGGATAATGCAGCCTTTGGAAGAAACATGACAGAGTTTGAGTAACAGGACGCTAACTCAACCTCTACATTCTTCCAATCTCAATCCAGTGGAGCATCTGTGGGCTGTGCTGGAACAAGTCTGATCCATCAAGGCCCCACCTTGCAACTTACAGAACCTAAAGGATCTGCTACTGACGGCTTGGTGCCAGATATCACACCAAACCTTTAAAGGTCTAGTAGAGCCATGCCTCGACAGGTCAGGTGCACAAGGCAAGTGGTTTAAAAAAAAACTATTAGACGTTACACAGAGGACTGTATATAAAGCTCAAACAGACTCCATTCCCCCACCACCTAGAGGCACTTATCATATAAATTATGTAATGCGTGTTTCTGAAACAAAATTTATTGCATAATTATTAGGAAAGTTGAAAAGACAAAGTTTAAAAAAAACAAAAACACAATGAATGAAAAGATGTATTGCATTTAATACAAATTTGAAACTAAATTCTTCTGAAATTTTCACTCCAAATTAAAATTATACCTGTACACCTCAACAACGTACAGGTTGCACATTTACACACCTATTTCTACAGACAAAAATACATAAGAAACCTCTTTAGTCATTATTACAGAAACAAAAAAACATGGCCATATCAGTCTTTCCATATCAGTCTATGAAGAAATTCAGTATGTTCACTTGCACTAAGGAAAAGAAATTAAATTACACCTTAAAAAGACGGGCTACTAATTAAATCGATTTTTAGAAATCAAAATGTCAGTACACAGGTTTAGAACCCAAAGCTTCGTTTACATCTCTACACACATCAAGTAAAAAAACCAAGACTATAAGGCTCTTCGTTGGGTGTAAAACAGATGAGTCTGTAGCTCAGTAGTCTAAGGACTACAGGATCTGTCAGAAACATAGAGCACAAGCACAAGTCACAAGTTCTGTCTTTAATATGCCGTCATTGAGTAACAACAGACATTTGGCCCAGTGAGGATGGAAAAAGATAAGCTGTAAGCTCAGGTAGAAACTGTATATTGTCCCAAAGACACTCTTCTCTGCATGAAAACAAATCTGCATGACTAACAGTTTTCATAAAGGGAATAACCAGACACAGGTTCAACATCATTCAATATTCATGGATCCTGTTCATCATCATAATCATTATCTCTGTATACCAGAATGAAATGGGTTACTGATTAAAAAAAAACAAATATTTCTTTTCTTTTCTGATCTGTAGAACCAGGGATACAAGAATACAAGAATACGTCAAAATTGATAAACAGGTGACAGATTAATACCAAAGCGTGCACCGTGTCATGTGCCATTATGGAAAAGATCACGGTTTAAGGAATCTCCATAGTCATGACAAAGTGGTCTCGTAGCTACCCATGGCTTGTTATTCAGTCTGAAGTATCTACCTGAATAATCCTGGTCTATTTTGTGTCTGGTATAAATCTTGGAATGAGAAACAAAGTTAGTATGAGGGGTGTTCATGTCAAACCGGAACTTTTGATTGTGCAACACATTATTTCTTTATATAATCCACTGCTACACTAATGCACTTATCCCTGTGTCACTAGTGCTTGGATTACCATCAAGGTAAAATGTTTTCACAGTACACCAAGACCATGCTTGCTGCCACTGTCTGCTTCAAGTCTGAAATGCTAGCCTCACAGGCCAAACATGCAGGCAGTCCGATCATGGCTTTAGCATGTTGAGAAAGATTTCTGCCTTGATGTTATCGAAGTGCTAGTGAAACACTGGGATTAGTGCATTAGTGTAGCAGTGGATTATATAGAGAAATAAAGCTAGTTTTAACTCTCATACCTGCATTGTGTTATTCTGCACAATAAAAAGTCCCAGTTCAGACTCGAACACTTGCATTAAAGACAATTCCCCCCTGAAATTCTAAGCTTTAAACGGTTTGTTAAATAGTTGGATAAAATTTTGCTAATAGTCAAACATGTATTTCTAGAACGAAGCAAGAATATCTGAAGAAAACATTTAGAAAATATGACAATTTTGACTACTGAATAAGTTATTTATAGAAGGAATGATAAAGGGATATATAGGGTGGATCTATAGGCAATTTTGCCTTCCATGAGATTTCATAATTTTCTTTTTAATTCAGATTTATGATGGCTTTGATACGAACCATATAAGATTACCATACCACACCAATTACCCCCGGATTTGTTTTTTGTTTGGTCATCAGAAGTCAGTAATCTATCAGAATTGGCCCAGAACAACATTGCTGCACTAAAAGAGGAAATCATCTCCACATGGATCATCTTTAAATGTTCTTGTAGTAAGTAGTCTTCAGTTTGACTCCACTGTAATAAACCACTGTTTTTTTCTGTGTTTGGTCAGTCATGGACTGGAGTGATTTTAATGTCTTTTTTAACCAAATATTAAATGTAGAGGCTTTGTTTATAACCGTAATAGTCGTCTTTGCTGCATCTTCAAAAAGACATAATAAAAATGTACACTCTGACTGCAACCTAAAACGTTTATGAAGGGTTCTGGCTTATTGGGAGATGTCTTATTAGCAGCCTTATTTGTGAGTGGTCACACTACCTGATCATTTTTCAAAATCATTGATGATAAAATCTGAAAAATGTTAATTCTAGTGGTTGTACAGAATAGTTAAATGCCCAAGCTATGGAAGAAGATTACTGCCACCATAAAAATGTATTTGAGTTCTAAATTTTCCCCCCTCAAAAACTAATTTTAAAATTCTCACTTTTCTTAGAAGTTTTTACCTGAGGTTAAAGACATATTTATGAATAAAAAAAAAAAAAGAGTCAGAACTCAAATAGATTATTTATGGCTGCCCTAATCATCCTCCATTCCAAGCTATACAGACATTGAGGCATTTAATAAGAGCATGATTGACATGAATTTGACATTGGTCAATAGTAATTCTACAAGTAAGCAGAGGATTTTAAAACACGCTCAATGAACATGCATCACTGGATCAGTCAGTCTCTTGGATTAAACCTCCAGCACCTTTTTTTTTTTCCGACGTCACAGTTGGACGGTGGTGCTGAAACAGCAGCTTGTCTTTCCCCCGGCCGCAAAACCTCTGTTACAATACTAATTTTACAACACAACCTTGCTAATGTTCCCTTACCACATGTCCAACATTTTGTTACCCCATGTGATTAAAGTAAACTTTTTCAAAAATTGTCAATTCTAAACAATTATAATCTGCTCCTTATTAGACCTCGACATTCTGATGCAAGCGGCCACTTATGTAAAGTATCTAACACGTCATAAAGGGAACTCAGCAAGGACATGTTGCAAAAAGAGCTGGGATAACACTTTTCTTCACCTTTTGGAAAGCTGAAATAAACAGAGAAACTTTTATGCCTGTAGAATTTAAGTCTCATCTGATTCAGTCAGCTGCTTTCATGTTGGACTCTTGAAGTAAGGGTCTGTGGTCCGAATCTGCGGACTGGGCCAGAGCCTGCAGGGTGTCTCTCTGCAGTTGTTTGGCTTTGTTGTACAGCATGACTCCCAAAAACACCAACACGGTGCCAGCAGCAGACAACAGGGTGATGGGGTTACTGAACACGATGATGCTCAGCCAGACTGACAAAGCGTGCTTCACTGTGCTTGCCACACTGATAAGGAGAGGGGAAAAAAACAAAACATATGCACAAACGTTTATTATACAAAGCTTTACTCCATCTCTAAGTCAATGTAAAAGGGTTAAACCATTTACATGAATACAACATTTGGCAGAAGCCCTTATCCAGAGTAACCATTTTATCTCATTATACATCTGAGCAGTTGAGGATTAAGGGCCTTCCTTAAGGGCCCAACAGTGGCAAGTTGGTGGTCGTGGGGATTGAACCTGGGACCTTCCGAAACTGTAGTCCAATGCCTTAACCACTGAAGAATGTATTTAAATTACCTTTTAGAAAAAACACAGACATAATTTTTGACATAATATCCTTGCTTTTCAATAAACTTTGTCCATCTGTAAACAAACCTTCTTATTCCCTCATTAGAAAATGTTTTAGGCTGAGCTGCGAGCCAAGAATGCACCACTGTCTTCACTTCATGTCTCATCAAACCAGTCACTTTTTATTACCTCCCTACAAGAGGCATGTAAAGTTATAAAAAGCATGCGTGGTACATGGAGGAAAAACAAGCGGAATGGCTATCATCACTACTATTTTTAATCTCCAAATGCAAACACGAGCAGATCACCATACTTCTTCTTGATAAGTTGAAATCTTCCACTTAATTTAACTAAATGCTTTTTTCCTATTTTGGATTTCCATATGATCACACCTTTCATCAAATTCAGTGTATTTTCAGTCATGGTGCTTACTATGTCCTCTCAATTCTTTATTGACCACAGAGATTGGAAGAAAGACCAGCTGCTGTTCCTACCTGAAAGTGACAGGTGATATGCGTCCCATCAGGGCGTATGCCGTGACGCTCTGCAGATGAAACAGGACTCCGTCACACAGCAACAGCACCACAATGTCCTGGGTCAGGTTTAAGCCTTGGCCACTTTTTCCAAACAGATGGATATCCTGGGGAGGGGTGCCAAGAGAACCAAAAAGCGGTACAGGTGTCAGACGTTGCGAGTGCTTTGTGGCCGGTGTTTTAGACCTAAACAAACATGCACTTTCTGCTTAGTAAAACCTCGGAAATAAAAACTAACCGATTTCTTGTGTAGCCCAAGAAGGAACCTGCGTACAAAATATGAGCGAGGACAATTTCATATTTCAACATAATCTAAACTTATTAAACCAACCTATTAGGTATTGTGCAAGTGTTTTATAGCCTTATTTTCCTGACTTGTGTGTTTTCTGTTATTACAAAAAAATGCCATTAGTAAGATTTACACTAAAATATTTGTTTAGAAGATCAGTTCTCTTTTAGAAAGTGAAGTCCGAGTACAACCGATTTGTGGTGTAAGCCATTAAAGTTACGCAAAATCTGGTTGAACAACACAAATCCATGCAACACTGATAGTGCTGATGATAAAACACTCTATAAATAGAATAAAAAGCTCGATGGTATGCTGCCACTTACTGCTGACTTCCCTAAAGATACAACGAGTGCTACAGCTTCACTCTCATGTACGTACATGCCCAACCCTATAATGCCACTGCGTTGAAAAACCACACCCTCTGTGTGCAGTGCAATTTGGTTGTATTTATAATCCATGCAGCTGAGGGATTCAGATTAAATCTACAATCCTAAGGGGTGTCATGGTCTGAAAATGTTCAAAGTAAGATAAGAAAAGTCACAGTTTAAGTGTGTCATGCTAATCATGTGACAATGAACAGAAACCTTTCATTACAAGATCTTTACACAAAAGTGACCTTATACCTGCTTGTCTACAAAACCAAAAAACAAAATTAAACAAAGGTTGTTCATTTTGTGCATTAGCTTTTCAGGCACGTGTCTGTTTTATAATGTTTCTGGATGACTTCTGGAGTAATTATGTTTTTTTTGGGAGTGGATTAACACACACTGTGTAAAACACAAGGGATGGGCATACGACACGAGAAATTCCAAAAGTATTACATAAGTAATAAGTCATTGTTGATCACATGATCAGTTTGCTATACCTGACACTTCTTGTAAGGCATGTAGCTCCACAGGTAAGTTGTACTTTATTGTTATTTGTAGGTTTACCTTTGATCTTTACAAGTCTTTTCACAAGGTTGAAACCTGCCGTTATCTCTCTATATTCCTATCTGCTACACTAATGCACTTATCCCGGCGTTTCACTAGTGTTTGAATAAAATCAAAGTAAAAAGTTTTCTCAGTACGCCGGAGACACGATCTGCTTCATGTCTAAAACGCTGGCTTCCCAGGAATTCCTTCACTGGTCCAAACATGTGAAAATGGAACACACACACATACAGTATACAACACATATATGTTTCCTACAACCGTCTATTTTTTCTGAATTGTTTTGCTTTAAAATTGTGCTTGCAGCATCCTTCTTTAGGATATGGTTTAAAATCCAGACATTTATAAGTGTGTCTACCTTAATGGTTTGCAAGCACTAGAGAAATGAACGGATAAGTGCATTAGTGTCCAAACACTTTTTTTTCCTTTATGACCTGGGCCTTTTTCTACAGACCATTTAAAGCCAAAATAATACAAGTGAAAGTAGGACAAGTGAAGTAGCTGCAAGGAAAAGTGGCATGCTAATTAAAGAACAGAAGCACTGACTGACCATGAGAAAGGCCCAGGCAGGAATGAGCATGATCATTCCAGCTGCACTAGTGAAGAACTGCAGTTCTGGAGGGCTAAATAGGAAAAGAAATACATTAACTACAGTATATGAGACACTTTCACAGCTAGTCCAAATACATTAAAATGCTAAAAAGACTTCACTTAATATAAAAGAAAGCATATGTACTGTATTTCAGGTATACTGTATATACATGTTTATATATATTCATGAGACGACATTCATCAGAGTAAACAGAACCAAATCAAATCAAAATGTTCAAAATGGCATACAGGAAGTCACTGCTAATGAACACTGTGTTTTAGCATATTAAAATATTTAGTCCAGAGAAAGGTGTGTTGATAATAGGCATATAATCAGCAAGCTAGTAATGTGATGTGGCCAAACACAAAGCCGAGCTTTACGACCTTTAATCTAATTATTTAACTTTTGCAGCACACCCTGTAGTGTGTACTTATGTTCTATTGAAGCAATTATACTCTTATTCCTTCATCGGTCAGTGTCTATTATGACACACCCTGCATGCTCCTGAAGACTATCCCTTGGCTGAAAAACTTAAAAGAACATCTCTTACTCTTACTGACACTCTGGACCCCTTCCAAAGGTGTTTAGTTCTTCCTTGCAGAAATCCTCAGGATACCAACAATTTCAACAAGATATCAACAACCTCATTTCTCCCCTTGTATGTTCCAACCACTCAGCATTCAGCATCACCAGTATACTAATCACCAGCCTGATCATCTGTCATCGTCTGCACCTGTTTCTCACTGGTTCATCACAAGTTAGATATTATTTTAATACTTTAATGATTCATAGATCACTGTGTGGCTTAAACAAAAACATTTCTCTGAAACTAGTCAGGTACAGGGACTGGTCTGATAACGAGAGACTAGACTGTTTTCTGTTCTGGCACCTAGGTGGCAGAATTAACTTATTGTCAGTACAGTTAGTAACTATACAGTTTAAGGATCCCACTGTGTAAGGATCTATCCACTTTTGCAAGCCGTTTTGGATAGGACTGTCTGCCAAATGCATAAGTGTAAATTTAAACGAGAGCCAAAAACAGTCCAGAAAGCCTGGAGAATTATTATTTCTATGCATTTCGAATGCTTTTTGCACCCGTTCCAGGGTGTAAAAAATCTTTATGAACTTTGTTTTCAGTATTCACCTGTGAACAGGAAAAACACGTTTTTTTTTGTTTTTTTGGCTTGTAAGAGTGCATGCAGCATACACTTTATCTCCTGTGTCCAATGTCTGTGGGAACCTTTTCAGGTTGTGTTTACACTTTTTGAGAACAAAGGAGGAAAGAACATGTTTTGAAAAATGCCCGTGTGTACATATGGACATACATAACTTCATCACCACACAAGCCCTTTGTTAGCTATTATTTGTTCCCTGCTCATCATTTTCCATTTTAAAAGGCTGCAATAAATTATTTCATCATCCAGAGCTCAAAAACACAACACATTTTGAAATAATCTACAATTCAACAAACTGGCTACTACATGATTTCTTTCAATCCAGAGAAATACTAAAGATCCGACATACTATTAGAAAATGTTTGGTAGTTTTGGAGAGTTTTAAAAACCTGCACAAACCATTCCAGTGTTCTAGTCAAACCGAGACTTTTGATTGTGCAGAACTAGAGAGGTACATTTTCTGAAGAAAATGTGAGTGGTGCTTGCCGTAGCAAAACATTGCAACATGCTAGTCACGCTAGCATCATGTTAGTGAAATGCTAATTATGTTGCTAGCAACATGCTAATATAGTTAACATAATGCTAGCAATATTCTAATGTTGTTAGCCTCACGCTAGCAACATGCTAATCATAGTAGCATCATGATAGCAATACAATCTGCTAATATAGTTAGCATAAAGCTAGAAACATGCTAATCATGTTAGAATCATGCTAACAGCATGCTAATCATGTTAGCATCATGTTACCAATGTTGATAGGGGGCGTGGCTTATTAGCATAATGATAAACGCGAAAGACTAAATTGGTTGCCCGAGTTAAATCCACACCACCAGCCCCCACCCCACATCTGTGTCGTTAAGACAAATGGGAACCACAGTTAGCTCCAGTTTCAAAGTTCTTATGGAAGTTACCAAAGTCTAAGGGACTTTTGCCCCAGCAGGGCAACCCCATTCCTAAATAGGCCGCATGATTCGACACCTCATTTATGGGCCTACGACAAATGATACAGGACTTGTTACATGCCAAATAAATAAAAAAAATTTAAATAAGCCTGTGAGATAATAATAGTGATGCTTTTTAAGCACCACTAATTACGATAGTAAAAACTACTTTTGTTTCGCTATTTAATCCTAAATGTTCACAGGAACGACTGTAGTGGGATAAGAGCCACCTCAGTCATACAGACTGCTTTAAAAGGTTTGCAGCGTTCAAATGTTTTACATTCGAGTCTCGTCACTGTACTGTGCTTCAAGTCTTAAGTAAATATTATCACAAGTCTTGGTTTGACTTGACTTGATGGTTTAGTGGACCGCCTATGCAACATACCCAATAATATTTGTCTGTCTTATATGGGTTTTAACAATCAGTGATTTAAGTGGCTCATTGTTGTCCATGGCTTAAATTCTGATACAGCATGTTTAGATAATTCTAGTACACTGAGTATACAAAACACTCACCTGAATTTATATTTTTCTCCACTTAGCAGCTTCTTAGAAAACACATTCTGTAAACTGCAATGCAAAAAAAAACAAAAAAAAACAAACAGAGCACTTAAATCAGTGATTACGTTTGGGTTTTTTTTGTTAATGAGCACTACAAGATTCTGGAAGATGTACCAGTCCATGATGTTGGTGGAAAGAGCAGCAGAGAAGCCCAACGTGTTGAAACTGATTTCAGTGGCTGTACAGAGCGCCAGACCGGCCATTACTGGGAACAGAGACAAGTTCACCCAAAGACCTGTCGATCAAACACACAACATGCTGTCAATGTATGAGGTCAAATCTATGGCACAATTATTATTTGCAACTTTCCTGTACACGGAGTTTATTGTCTATGCATCCTATAGCCATTGTAATCAGAGATCTGCTGTCGTCTCTGGCTTCTTAACAAAGCCAGCATTTAAAGAAGAGTATCTATCCACAAAAAATGTAAATTATAAAACCCTCAGGGTGTGCTGGTGTGGGAAAACAACCCACCGCCATGGTGGCGTGATGCAGCCTGACGTGAATTTAAGTTAGACATCATGCTTTTGAATATTGTATATTAGGGAATAATATTTAAGGAAGCTCTCAGCCCTGTTTGCTCAACGGCTAAACTTAAAACGAAAGCAGAAAGCACTGGTCAGACACAGATGATTTGTTTATTAATATTAAAAGCGTCGATATTTAACCGTCCACTAATTCATCCCATCAAATGCTTAACAATATCTAACATTCTATAAAGTTCTGGTACACAAAGATGCCTGGTGCAGTTTTTTATGGCTCCATTTTAAGAGTATATTGAATGAATCAGAGATAAATCAAGAGTTAATGCAATGCTGTAACACCTGACAGTAATTTGTTAATCATTAATGCAGAGGAACACTGATATGACAGATGGCTTGAAAAAAAAAAAAAATCAGTAAACATCCTTTTTGTTAGCATAGTGACTGATTTCAAGTCCTGGCATCAAGCATTCCTGTGTTACCTGTGTATTCGCCCAGGATCAGTCTGGACATTATGACGGTAAAGATGGGCGCTGAGCTTTTCACCGTCTCAGCGAATGACACGGCTACGCTTTTCAGACTAACCAGCCCCAACACCACAGTGGTGAACCTGACCAGAAAGTGAAAGGGGAAAAAAAATTTTTTTCCATGAGAATCATATTGGAGAAAATATGTTAAAGGGGTCATACGGTCCTACATGCACTTTTTCAAGCTGTTTGCACTGAAATGTGTGTTAGGAGAGTGTGTACACAACCACTCTACAATGATAAAGAGCCGCCCAGTGATTTTCTTTTCAT
>JAOTRS010000035.1:7376546-7387405 GCA_028565755.1 Dinotopterus cunningtoni
ACAGTGGCGAATTGAAAAAAAAAAGGGTGACTTATTAACCCTAGGCATGTTAAGCATGGTCTTTTGCTAACAGTTTTAATAATGTATGCAGGCAAGTTATGACTGGTGCATAAAAACATATATACTGTATATTTTTCATCAGTGATCAACACATCCTAATTTGGAAATGTACATGCCTTATTGTCATATAATAGAAACAAAAAATATGTTACTGGGAAATGATTACGGCAAAATATATATGACGCAAAGAAATAATAACCTAAAAGCTGGCGTATATACCGATGAACAGAACTGATCAGATATATTGTTAAGGGTGTTTTCAACGTTACAGATGTGACATTTGAACACATGTTGGTAGACAAAAATCTCAGAGAGTGGACAAGCCTAGTATCAGCAAAATCATTTGCATTTTGCAACTTTTAATGTAATCTCTTCAACAAATTCTCAAAATCCATGTCATCATTAACATAATAAAAATATACAGAATGCTGTCAGCTTTATGGATGCAATGCTTATTACTATTTGAAATAGGAATTATGAAAAAAATCTTTTTAAAATTATTAATTCCACAGTTAATGCTGACATTTTTCCTATGCCTTTCCGCTTTTTTCTTTCCTCTCTCGTCCTTTGTAGTTTTGTCATTTTTGTAAGCTTTTTCAAGCTCTGCATTGGTCTTTACTGTTTACAAGGAAGGTTTAGTCAATATAAGCAAATACAATATTTGTAGTGGATCAGTATGGATCAGAAGGAACCCAATGGATTATACCTACTGTTCCCCCCATGGTAAGGTTGACCTTTTTATGCAATTGCCTTTCAACATAATATAATTAGTGGTGAAGTACAGGATAAAAAAATTTGCTACCATAAATATATACTGTAAATGCTTAATGTAAAATTGCCTACCACTGTCTTGCAACTCATCATACACACTAGGTGGTAGTGTTACCACATTATTACTACCAAGAGCGACCACCTGCTTCTTGCCTAGCTGTTTTTCTCATCATCATTATGCACTCATCAACCACAGCTGCATCACTGGAGAGGTAAACAGCTCAATGAATTGTTGAACTGGTGAACAGCTCTTCAGCGAAAAAAATGTATCCCGAGAATAATCTTACTGCCCTGCAGTCTTTTGGCTGAGCATGACACATCAATAAATGTATATTTTTCCACATGATTGAATTTTTGCTCGTGATCAATTTGAAACTATACGAAAATGCATTATGTATCCGCCTATATAGAGTTGTTTTCACAGCCTGGAGTGTGTATCAGAGAGCTGTTTGCGTATCTGTGAAAATGGCACAGACTGAGTAGACCGGAACCTTTTATATAGGTTCCTCTTTCTTTTACTTGTTTGCTCATTGTGCCTGTGAGATATGCCGAGATGAGTGTGAGTCATTGTCTTTGTGCTATTTTTAAATATACAGTATATGTGTGTGTGTGTGTGTGTGTGTGTGTGTGTGTATGTGTGTGTGTATATATGTGTGTGTGTTTGTGTGTGTTAAAGAGTGACAGTGAGAGAGAGGATGAGCTCAAATGTTTTTTGTAAGTGAGTGGGAGAGAAATGAAGGTGTTTTGTGTGTGAGAGGGTGAGAGCGAAAGAAAAAAGCAAGAGAGAGAAAGAGAGAGAGAGAGAAAGAGAGAATTTAAGCATCTAGGCAAAGAGCCAGTATATATCAAGCAGCCCAAACATTCAAATGTTGCAAGGCAAATTCTCCAAATCGCACCCTGCAGATCCTCTTAAAGGAGCCTCAGTTATTCCTTTCACATCATTTTAATTGAGGCCCTGATCAAATGAAAGAGCGCATAATACAGTGTAAATTTAGGACACCTATTTGAACTGAGGCCAAAGATGCAGCAAGAAGGAGTTCTAGTGATAGAAAGAACTTCTCTAGGCTCCTCCAAACTGGTTGTTTTTACACAAAGACTAAAGAGCTCCTTTTACGTCATGCACTAAAATGGGCTCTAATTTATTTAAAAAGTCACTTTTTTTTGGCTCTGTGTATTTTTCTTCCTCTACTAACGCTTCTCGATCAGCAATTCAGCTTGCTGACATTTGTAGACCTAATGTTCTTTCTTTTTTTTTTTCCGACAAAGCACATCAATAAGTTGCTCTAAATAAGTGTGCTTTCATGTCTGCAAAATGCTACAAAACTTAAATGTAATAAATACGGATGTATGAATGTCAAATGTGCTTCACTTTCTTTTCCAATTTTTCTTTTTGTCACAGAACGCTCACGGTCATCTTCAGTGGCTTCAGAGAGACCTGCACTATCATTTACAGTAAGTGACCACAGAAATGTGTTTTTTGTCATTTGAACAAACCTGAAGCGAGATGTTCAGTCTCTACTAATTGTATCACACTAGGAGGCACTGGTTTCAGAGATCACCGTCACCTTAATGAGGTTCAGACTGGACAAAACAGACTGTTACAAAGTATTTTGTGTGGGAAAATTTACTACTACATGCAGCTGCCTGAAATTGAAAACAATGTCCAACAATTGGTTGTGCAATGGCTGTACATAACTTAAATTATATAATAGTCCGATTCCAGACGGTTCATATACACTCTTCTTCATTAGGTAGACCCTTTTCACCACTTTTGTCTTCAGAACTGCCATAAATAATTCTCCCACAAGGTGCTGAAAAATCGTAGAGATTTTGCGGCTGCAAGTTCATGATGTGAATCTCTTGTTCCACCACACACCGAAGGTGCTCTACTGGAATGAGATCTGGAGACTATGGAGGCCATATGTGTACAGTACAGTCAAGTCATTGTGATGTTCAGGAAACCAGTTTGAGATGATTTTCGCTTTGTGACATGGAGTGTTATCCTGTGGTCATAAAGGGATGGACATGGTCAACAACAATAATCAATGTTCAAGTGGTACTAAAGGGCCCATAGTGTGCCAAGAAAATATCCCCCACACCATTACACCACCACTGGCCTGAATTGTTGAAACAATGCAGGATAAATCCATGCTTTCATGTTGTTTAGGCCAAATTATTGCTGTAGCTTATTTGCTTCATGGTTCAACGTGCTATGTTCAGAGAGCATCGTCATACCTCTGTTGAAGAGATGTTATATGAGTTGCTGTTTCCTTTCTATCCGCTTAAACCAGTCTGGCCATTCTCCTCTGACCTCTGGCATCAACAAGCCAGAGAACTGACTAGAGAACTGGCACTTTCTGTATATCTGGTATCAAGTTGAGTCATGTCAACTGGACTTCTTTCTTGTTAGGTAGATACTGTACACTTCACTATTCATCCAAGTAGCTTCTTCAGTCCTAGGACATGTTCCCGGGCCTTCCACATGGCCGACGAGAAGCAAACTTTTGAACCAGTAATGCCATTTTAATACAGTATGCATCATTAAAAATATGTTCCCTATGAACTTCTAGTCCAACATCATTTGCATATGTTGGAAATCAAGTTTACACCTGTCAAGACAAGAATAATCTTATTTTGGTGTTATAATGACATGAACAGTCTCTAACAGGAGAAAATTTGTTTATACTGTATTATGGAACCACATATCCTAAATTTGTTCACGTTAACAATGGCATCATTTTTTCCTGATGCCTGAGGGGTCAATCCTCTGCATATGGAAATTTGCATTGAGTACACTGTAGAAAAGGAATAAAATACAATCATTATTGTTGGACAATGCAAATTTCTATATGCACAGGATGGTCGTCCTTGCTGACCTGTATAAAACACACCAGCACTTTCATTACATTTATTTATTTATTAAAAAAAGCTGAATATGTCATGTCAGAATATGCATTATCTCGACTTAAAATAAAACGGTCTCAGCTATTCAACGCTGTGCTGCCCCAAACGAGCAGAAACTAAATGTCAAGTAGAGCATTGCGTTTCTCTAAATGTTATTACATTAACGTAATTTCAATCTAATATCAACACTGCAGCACCGTGCCATAATGAAGAAGTAATCACTGCCCAATCACAGCCCTCCGCTGATTTCAGGGTGCTCTTGAGGTCAGAGCAGTTGTACAGAAGCACTCTCAGATGGCTTTGTTTCATTGTTTCAAGCGAGCTTTTGCCAGTTACTGCAAGCATCTCTCCAGACATCGGCTTTTAAAAGAACGTAGTCATCTTTTAGATTCCACTATCATTCAGAGCCCTGGAGAGGACGCAGAGGGAATCTGTTTCATCTTGTGTACAGATGGCAGAGGGCTTACATGCACAATTTACTTAGTTATCGTCTCAGTTTGTTTTTTGTACTCGAAGATCTTGAATGAAATTGTGCCCACATTTTGCCTAATTTTTGCCATCTTTTTCCTTTTCCTCCCTCAGGTCAAGCAGGAAGAGCAGAGCAGCAGTGGCAGGGAGTCTCTGTCCTCTGTAACTCGTGCAGCTGCCAGAAGTCGAGCCATCCAAAGGAAGAGAGAGGAGATAGAGGAGGTAAAGTGTGTGTGTTTTAGTATGAGATTGAGGCTGATAAAAAAAGGGCCTGTGAAGACGAAACAGCTTTATTGTACAAATGCACATCAAATCTTTTTCTTTTCTTTTTTAAAAAATCCATTTTATTACCAGTAGCAGGCGAAGAACTGCCTTGATGAGTGAGAGCATTTCACTCCTGCTAGTCAATCCTGCACCAAGACTTTTTTTTTTTATGTTGCTCTGGTGAACAGCAAGCAGAGCACACGGGGGCTATGACTCAGACAGCAGAATGAAAATTACACTACACACACACACACACACACACACACACACACACACACACACACACACACACTGCTTCTCTTTTTCCCTCTGTCTTCCAATCTCTATGGTTACCACAAGGCCGACAGTAGGTGCTGTTTTGAATTGGTGTCGTAGAAGGTAGATGCAGCCGTTTCGCATAAACACACTCACCCATCCAACCACCCACCAGCCCACCTACCAACCCCACCAACCCCCACACACAAACACATATACTGTACGTGGTTGCCCTATTACTCTTCTGAGGACCTTACACTGATGTTATCATTAACTCAGCTATGCCTATAGCTCAATCTAACCCTACCCTTATCCTTTTGTAACCAAAACGCAACATTTTATTCATCTATTTATAAAAGATGCAGCATATTTCTATATAAAATTAAGTTTCATCATCGGGACCAGCCCACAAGGTTAAATGTTCATACATACCTTTCCTCGCTTGGACATTTAGTCTTCACCAGGATATAAAAAAAAACTCTCTCTTTCTCTCTCTCTCTCTGTCTCTGTCTCTCTCTCTCTCTCACACACACACACACACACACACACACACACATGCACAGTCTGATCTTACTACATAGCACAGGTCAGGCTGAGGTGCTAAGGTGATCTGGTAGCCACCTGCTGTCTACGAAGACACACACACACACACACACACACACACACACACACACACACACACACACACTCTCTGCTATTTTATGTAACTTGCCATGTAATGCTTTTACATAACACTGATTATTACGAACGTCACACCAGGAAACATATAAAAATAGAATGTCATATTTTTTTGCATTCAATAGTCATTGCCTTTGCTCTGCGTACAATGTGTATCAATACACACTAACTGGCCATTTTTTTAGGAATTATTTGTTCCTCTGCTTTTGCATGCAATTATCCAATCATGTGGCAGCAGCGCAATGCATACAGTATAAACATGCAACTGCAGGTCAAGAGCTTCAGTTCATGTTTACATTAAATATCAGCAACACATGGTCTTTCACTATGACACGGGTGTGGGCGCCAGATGGGCTGCTTTGAGTATTTCATAAACTGCTGATTGTATTAGAATTGCCAACATGTCTTGTTGATCAAGCTGTCAGTAGCTCTATTAGCTACTCTTTACAACCATGCTGAGCAGAAAAGCAACTCAGAATGCACAACATGTCGAAGCTTGAGGTGTTCGGGCCACAAGAGTAGAATATCATATCAGGTTCCAATTCTGTTAGCTGAAACAGGAATCTGAGGCCACAGTGGCAAAACTGGACTGTTAAAGACTGGGGGAAAAAGACACAGCAACATGCAGATGAATTTGCTGTCAGGTACTTGAATCCACAGATATGTGGATATTTCCACAAATGTCACAAAGACTAGTTGCATGAAAATGACATGAGTTCAGTGCACTTCGCTACTTTCTCCAGTCACCAGATAAAGTACATTTGGGATACAATAAAAGATTGTGGGTGGCATGGTGGCATAGTGTTTAGCACCATCTTCCTTTGCACCTCCAGGGTCCAGGTTCGATTACCACATCTGGGCTATGTGTTCCTCTGGACGCACCGGTTTTCTTCCACAGTCCAAAGACCTGCAGATTAGGCTAACTGGCGTTCCCAAATTACCCCTAGTGTGTGAGTGTCCAGTGTGCACCCCTCCTCGTCTCCTTGGATGTCTTCTGGGATAGGTTATGTCTACTGGTATAGGCTTCAGGGCCCCTCCATGACCTCATATATAGTACGGGATAAATCAATACAGTCAATGAGCGAGTGAGTGAAGGATCCAGCTGACAAGTCTGATGCACATGAGGTCAACATACAGTAATGACCAGTGTTTTCAACACCTTGTGGAAACTAGGCTAGGAAGAACTGAGGCCTTCCTGAAGCAGTCGTCCTACCCAATATTAGTATGATGTTCCTAATAAAATGAGTAATGTAACTGTACAAGTGTGACATCTAAAATATTTGAGACATAGCATGGGATTGAGCAAGAGTGTCTTTTGGCAATCAGTTGTGTGAAATTGTATGAAAGGTCACTCAGTAATTCTTGTGAATTAGTAATTTTGCGTGGATGTGTTTGACTGTGAGTAGAGTTGTGTGTGTGAATGTGTGTAATTGCATGTGAATGAGTGTGCGCAACCCTTTATGACTGGACACTGTGCTTCTCTTTCTGTCTTCTCCCACTCCTGCTTTTCTCTTCATCATCTCAAGAGCAATGATCCCCAAAGTTTTTCTCTCATAATTCCACAAAGAGAAATTATGTGTGTGTGTGTGTGTGTGTGTGTGTTTGTGTGTGTAATCGCTTCATCAGAGCTATCTTTAGCCTGCCTGCTTAGAGATTACCCGTTCTGCAGAAAAGAAAAAGGAAAAATGTTCAGAACAGATGTTTTGTCTGAAAACAACCTGGAAAAATGTGGAGTAATTTCAGTCCCTCAGGGAAACATGTAGGGTATATTAATATACAATGGGGCATTCAAGTCAAACTGGGACTGAGACATAAAACTGATCAGGATTTACAAAAGCACATTACAGTGATGACATTTGAATGGAGCAAACATTTTAAAGATGGTCGGACATCCGAGAATGACGATTCCAGTTGAGGTGGCTCAGAGCCCACTGCAGTCAAATTCAAATGTTATTTGTCACACACACAGTCATACACAGTATGATATGCAGTGAAATGCTTATAAGTCGTCCCTGTGAACATCCAGCGAGTGCAACGCCTGATGCTTGATAACTTGTCACCAACTTGCCAAAGAAACTCATCTGTCGGTGTGAACTAGACACACAGTTCAGCAACACCACTTGCACGCTACAGGAACATTGCCACATCGCCTGTATAGTCCTGACCTCTCCCCAAGCCATTTCCACATGTTTGGACTATTAAAGGAGTTTCCTAGGGAAACATTGGGATAAGTGCATTAGTGTAGCTGGGAATTACATAGAGAAATAAAGGGAGTTTTACTCCAACATGACATCAACATGACATCATTTACATCAACATGTTCTGTTATTTTGCACAATCAAAAATCTCGGTTTGACTTGAACGCCCCTCATATATTGCCATCACTTAAAGACATAAATGAAATATACTTTTAAAATAAAATATAGTTTAGAAACAACTTCAGATTTTTTTTATGCTAATAATGGCAGGTTGTACCTGATCATACGCTGTTATAGGTTTCTATCAGTGTCTGATCACTGTTAGTCACACTTTCATTACACTAAAGTGTTCACTATTTAGTAACATATAGCTAGCATTGCTTTTTTTAGGGAAATAATCCATGTTGCCATGGTGTGACATAGTCTGATACAATTTTGATAAATTGTTAGAACTGAATGGCCTGAAATATGCTGTTCAATTTACAGTCAGGTCCATAAGTATTTGTACAGTGACCCAATCTTTGTAGTTTTGCCTCTGTACACCATCAGTATGGCTTTAAAACAGAAATAGTTTTAAGACTTTGTGCTTTTTTTGATGAAAGTATTTAATTAACTATTTAGAAATTATAGCCTCTTTTACAACTACCTTCATTTTCACAGGCTCAAAGGCATTTGGACAAATAACTGATCTGATAAACAGTTCCATGGCCGGTTGCAGCCTGTTTCCTTGTTTCTGTAAAATAATTCATATCAGCTGTTAGGTCTGGTGTTTATTTTTCAAGTGTTTGCATTTGGTGGATGTTCACAGGCATTCTCTATACGCAGTCCAGAGAGGTGTTGATGCACGTGAAGGACCTATTAGAGAGAGAGAGAGCAGAAACTTTAGCAATGACCAAATTAAAGTTTGGTACATTCTTCAAAAGAAGGAATACACTGGTGAGCAGCAACATTAAAAGTCCTGGAGGAATATCTAAAAGACATCTAAAATGGGTGATCACAGAATTTTTTTGTACTGGTGGAGAAAAACACCTTCACAACATCTAGCCATGTCAAAAACTAACTAAAACCACTGGGGGAGGTAGGTATATTAATGTCAAAGTCTACAATCAAGAGATAAGTAATCAAGTAACCCTCAAAAACACAAATACCAGGTTAGACTTTGCTAAATCACATTTAAAAGGTTTACCTTGTTCTAGAATGATACACAGTACTTTGGACAGATGATACCAAGTTAACTTGTACCAGAATAACTAAAAGGAAATAACGGGGAAAGGACGGTCTCATGTTTAAAAGCATTCCAAACATGGTGGAAACATATGGCATAAGCACGTACAGTATGGGTAGGAACGGGGAAACTGGTGTTCATTTGGTGATGTGACTCCTGATAGATGTAGCATGATGAATTATGCAGTGCAGTGAGTTCTACTTTCTGCTCAAATTTATTCAGATTCTGCAAAACAGCACAGATGGACCCAAACAAACTACAAAAACAACCCAAGAGCTTTTTAAGGCAAGGCAAGGAAATCTTATTAAATGGCAGTCAGTCACCTAACCTTCAGTAAATTAAGCTGCTTTTTATTTAATGAAGACAAAAAAAGCAGAAACTGAAGACAACTGCAATAAAGACCTTGCAATGTAGCTCAAGGGAGGAAACTCAGAATTCGGAGTTGTCCATGAGTTCCAGACTTCAGGTAGTTACTGGGATTTGCTTTCAAGGTTTAAAATTTCTTATATTTATAATTATGTTAGTTCGTGAAAATAGGGGGATCATATAACAATTTTTTTGTTTCAATTTAAATTAAATTTAAATTAAAGCAGATTGCTACACTTCAATCATACACATCAATCATTCAATTATGTCTTCATGGCTTCACTGCAAATGCATTGTATCGATACACAGGAAAAATAAATAAATAAATGAATATATTCTATATAAATATATTCTTTACCAACGTCTCTTTTTTTACTCTCTTGTGAAGTTGATAAGAAAAAAAATGCAGCTTGTGATGATACCAAGAAATCGGAAAGCTTAAACTCTTTGGTCTTGATGACTTTCCCTTGGTGAAAACCTTCTGCCGGTTACAAAGCGCTGACCTAGAAGACTCTTTCTGAATGTTAAAAAAAGGCCTACTTATGGAAACATTCACATCACTGATTATATATTGTTCCTCTCTAACACATGTTCATTACCAATTTACTATTAGCCTAGGATTATTTGAAGTGTCAATTACAAAGTCCCTGTAAATTAACCGTTGCTATAGAAATAATTACATTAAAAAGAGCATATTAATATCTAAACCTGTCATTTATGTAATAGCTGGATCTATTGTAACAGCCATGTTGTTATAGAAAAATTAATCGTTCTGATTATATTATAGAATTCAACAATGTTATGGTATAATATTCAGTAATCTCTATTACCTTGCAAGCTTGAATGATAAACTTTTGATGCCCTTTTTAACCTTAAATTGCTTATTACCTAGATAAAACCCAATAACACGAAAGTTTTGGTGTGTGTGTATGTTTGCTGCAGGTGTATCGACAGGACTGCGACACATTTGGTGTGGTGGTAAAAATGCTTGTAGCGAAAGATCCGTCCCTGGAGCGACCCATCCAGTCTTCGCTGAAGGAGAACCTGCGTGAGATCGGCCTGCGCTGTGTAGAAGCCATGGAGCAGTTCATCCAAGAGTATGACTCGAGAGAGCTTGGCACACCCCCGCAGTCCCAAAATCACTGACACTGTGACACAACGACGCACACATACACATGCACACAGATACACATGCACACTGATCTGAGGGTTGTGAAACTCCTGCTGTAAATTTTGCTATACATGTCCGCTTTAAAACTTTTTCACGCAGTATCCACAGAGGAAAAATGATCAACTACATGCAGAATATAAGTTTATGCGGGAATTCTTTTTTGAGTCAAGGACTTTGTAAAGCAGTGCAATTGGAATAGGGCAGTCTTCAGCCACAGCTACCTGAAGGAAGAAAAATCTGTAACCACACATGTTGTTGTGTAAGGATCGTGGGTGCTAAAAAAAAAAAAAAAAAAAAAAAATCTGTATTAAAGATCTGCTTGCAAAACAACTCAGAATAAGCTAAGATGTGCTGATTTGTCTTGGTTTACAGGTTTTAACAATATATTCATAGATTTTTATTAAATATCATGATATGCGTTGTGAGGTTGTTGGTAAAATGCATCGATAATCAGTTTTTAAGATTTTATTAAACTATTCAGGGCCATTTCAGTTGGTTT
>JAOTRS010000035.1:7428477-7442818 GCA_028565755.1 Dinotopterus cunningtoni
TATCTTTTCCCCATAACAGTTTAAACAGACAGTTTTGTGGAACATATGAATTGTGTGTACTGCCAATGGAGTGCTCATCATTCTTTCATTTTTATAGTCATGACAAAGATATGACAAAAACTACATTTAAAAAAAAACTTTCCTCAACATTAACGTACCATTACTAAACAGATAATACATACAACCTATTGCGAGTCCTTCTCGTCAGAGCAGCTGATTGGCTAATTACCCCATGAAGGGCCAGATGGCTGGAGAGGAGGGACAGATGGGAAATGTAGGCGAGAACAGGAAGGTTAGCGTGTTACTCTCACACCTCTCGCTTAGCGCCACAGGATGTGGAACTCTGAGAGACAGGAGAGTGGACACTCAGCACACACCAAGCTCCGTCTGCAGTCGCCGACCTGAAGCAAGTGTTCCGGTACTGAGGCTGAGCCATCTGATCTGTGTCATGTATTATGTATCAAAACCAATCTGACAGGGCTTTATCCATAAGCTCCAAAGGTCAGGCAGGGCCTATATGAATACTACACTGTAAATGTCATCGAGTGAGAGAAAGAAAAAAAAAATTACTCCTCCACACTACATCCTGGCATCAATCAGCAAACTACAGAAGGGCAACCTGATGACAAAAGTGCACATAAACAAACACACTTTTTATTTTTTGATATAGACGCAAACCACGGTCCAGCCTATCGGCTAATTTTTTTTTATGTTCGCTCTATGTCTACCTTAGACATGCCATAAGGCCAATTTACATAACCAGGCAGAGGAATTGACACCCAGACACTATGACCAGATTGGGTGCCAGACTATACCCTGTTGTGACACATGGTAGGTATCAAAAGGCGGTTCTCCGGTTAATTCCTGAAATATTAAAATATTATACCTAACAGGGTTTGAGGTTTCATAACATTTGTTTGTATGTACCTATGATAGCCTTTTGTGTACAATATTATTTTGCCAAAAGCTAGAGTGCACTAGCATTAAGAACAGCGAATGCAAGGAAGAACTAAAAGAAAAGAGAGATGAACAGCATTCAATATACACTAATTTACCACCAGTGGGATGTCTTGGCAAGACTTCTCCCTCTGTGACTTATCTCTCTGTCCAATGCCCTTGCAGCTGTTAGCTATCCAAGCTGGTGGAAAAAACAAAACCAAAAAAAAAAAAAAAAAAACCTGCCATCATCTGGTGAATATTTCTGCGTTCTCTTTCCACGTCCTTTGAGCATTTGTTTTTGTGTTTGTATGTGTCTATACCCTCTGCTAATTTGGCTCATCATCTGGGGCTTCTTCCTGTCTTCCCCTCAGGGAATTTCCTGCCATTTTGAAACGCACCTGGGATTTCTTTTTTTTTTTTTTTATGTTTCTGATATTTATTTTTAGGCAGATACAGGAGGTGCATTACAGAAGGTAGGCCTAATTAAAAAAAATAATTAAAAAAAATATATGAATGCTATGCCCAGGCTTTTGTAGAAAGCCTCCCTCACTTTCTCATGTTATGTAAGTTTCATTAATGACATCATTGCTGTATAACATTTTTCAGTTGTTTTACACAGGTAAACTAAGTTGCAGCTTAGTGTGTGTGTGTGTGTGTGTGTGTGTGTGTGTGTGTGTGTTATTTGCAGTACATACAGTACAATACTTGTTTTTTTGTTAGCAACCTGACAGTAGTGGAAAAAAAATGCTGGCTGTTGAGACAAACTTAAGCAAGATGGTGTGCAAATAACATACTATTACTGTATTTTGTATCTGTGGTGTCAGGCGGTGATACAGCCGTGTACATGTACTGTAGACGTTTCCACACCCCGGAAGTGAACGTCTGAGACGTTCTGAGACACTCTAAGAATATATACGTTCTCAAAATGAATTACTTAATTAATCCAGAAACAGGAAAAGTATGAACAAAATGTCATGTTGGATAATTACTAATGTGTGTGTGAATCATTTTTTTTATCATTCCAGATGTGATATGGAAAACTTGCCATTAAAAGTCCTTAAAAGGAAACAATGTTGACGTCTTTTAAAAGATCAATCATCAATTAAGTTACAGTCTGTGAAAACAGAAATTCAATCGTGGGACTTATTGTGATAAATGTAAAGCTTCCATCGCATGCACTTCGTATTTCCTAACAAACATATACAGAGCCCAGAAATCAGAATCTAGTGATGGCCAGATATAGCTGGCACTTCTGGCTCCGCACAACCCACCCAAGCATGACGCAATTTCACAGTGGGTTACCATCCAACATCAAAATTTCAAAAGGCAGAACGAGGGGGCGAGAGGGAGAGAAATAGAACAATGCGTCTGATTTTTTTTTTTTTTTTTTTTTGTCGCAATAACGCCATAACCCCCTCCACCTAAGCAGAAGCTGAACAAGCTCAGATAGGCTTTGAGGGCTCCGTTTGTCAGCAGGGAGAGAGATCAGGTCAAAAACAGGAGAAAGAATGGAAGAAGAGAAACTGCAGTGGGATTCGAAATAGCTCATGTGCCACATAATAATTTGCCATGGAAGGAAAAAAAGGCAAAATAACGGTGGGGAAAATAGAACCAATTTATTTTGCCGATGTGGATCTGGTTTCTGTTTATTCCACCAGATAACAGAAATCTGCCTTAGTTGCTGATGTGTCCTTATGCAACCACACGCTCACGCACAAACAAATAGGTTTATAATGGATTGTGCTTGTCATCATAATGCATTTTTTACTGCCATTATGCAGAGGAGCAGTACTGAATTACGTCAAAACTCAAACCTGGAACTTAAACATCAGACTGCTTTACTGTTTTATAATAATTGTGCTTGTGTACATGTGTGTGTGTACATGTGTGTGTGTGTTCTTACTCTCCACGGAGATACTTTCAGCCAGAAAGCACTGGAATAGTCTTAAATATTACTGTAAAAATGTTAGTACAGTTGGAGTCGTTTGTGAAATTGTGTGTCTTCGACTCACGTATGACGTATCTCACACAAACAGAAAACATTTAACTGAGAAAATATATTATAATACCATTATTACTATTAATGTGTATTATCCTGGGTGGTGTAAATTATATGAAGAAGCATAAAGCAATAGAAGCATCAGTACAAAAAGTGAAATGTATTACTGATAGATAGATAGATAGATAGATAGATAGATAGATAGAGTCCTTCGATTTGAAAGGGACAAAAATGCAGAATGAAGAAACAAAGTGAAGTGGGGATGAGAGAGAGAGAGCTGGCTTGACAGTCATCCCTCTCAACTGTTCTGTCAGAGATCTCTCACTCCTCTGCAACTGCCGTTTTTTTCTCACTCCATCACTCCCTCTTTCTTTCACACACTCTCTTGCTTTCTCTCTCTCTCTCCCGCTCTCTCTCTCTCTCTCTCTCACTCTCTCTCCCTCACATACACACACACATGCACACACACAAAAAATCACAGGCAGAAAGATCTCAGTTTCCACCCACACTGTGACAGAGCCGGGAAGGCTTTAAACAAGCTTCACACTCACACAAGCATACCGAGATGAACACACTCTCACAATACATACACAGACCAAAAAGTACACAATCTCGCACCTCCCCAAGCAACCCCATCAAGCTGTGTATGCGTGTAACCACCAAGAGACACAGACCACTCACCAGTACATTCCTACACACTGTTCTCTGTTCTGCGTGCCACCTCACACCCCCATCCAAATGCATGGGCATATATGTATACACACATACCCACACACACATACCCACACACACACACACACACACACACACACACACACACACACACACACACACACACAGATGCATACAGATGTGCCCATTTATATACACCCACCCCTCCACCCCCAACCACACACACATACACCACATCACATGGTGGTTGAACTGTAACTGCGCCACAACTGCTCTCCAGAAAACTTTCAGGAGATTCCTAGACATTTGCATTTTCACAAATAAATAAAAACATTTGAGCAATTTACAAGCAGCACCAGCATCAGCAGCATCACACTGAGCTCTCGATCAATGCATTATATAGCTATATAGAAAGATCAAAGAAAAAAGATCAAGGATCAAAGGAGATGATACAGAACATGTATATATGTGCACATCTTCTATGAATGGCAGTTTCACTGGCTGAAAGGCATGCACAGAGACTTACCTTTTCTTTTTCTCTTTCTGTTTTCTCTTCTTGTTTCCCACCACTATTTCTCTGCCTTGCTGACTTTCAGGCTCAGGCAGGATTCAGGGAGGAGTTGGAGAGAGGGAGACGGAAAAAGAGAGATGGCTGAACTCTTCCTCTTCTATCAACCTCCTGGGAGATGCAGAGGATTTTCTTTAGTTCTGGCTTTTTCTTCTGTTATGCTTCGTTCAGCTCAGCTTGCATCTGACTGTGGAGAGAACGAATGAGTGAGCTTGTGTGTGTGTGTGTTTGTGTGTGTGTGTGTGTGTGTGTGCGTGTGTGTGTGTGTGTGTGCACGCCTTTGTACGAACAGTGCATGTGAAGCAAGCATGCATTCTCTCCTCTAAGAGAGATAGAGCACCCCCCCCCCACCACCTCTAAAACCCCTGTAGGTGTGAGTCATCTGCTCTCAGCCAATCACAACTGAGATGACTGACTTTAATTAGAATCACAAGGGTGCTCAGAATGAGAGAGAGAGAGAGAGGGAGGAAAGAAGAGAGAGAGAGAGAGAGAGCGGGGGGAGGAAGAGAGAGGGGGGCAGTTGATGGGGTATAATCAAGTACAGGAAAAGAACATAAAGTAGATAGACATAGAGTAAAGGGAAAGAACAGTATGAGGGGTCTGCACACACTCACCAACACTTACACACAGAATAAGAGAGAGAGAGAGAGAGAGAGAGAGAGAAAGAGAGAGAGAGAGATTGGGAAGAAATCCATTACAGTAGTTTTTATGCCATTCCGCACATTTCGGGCGAAATGACAAGTGGCCTTTGTGAATATGATAGCTTGAGGTCATTTAAATGATTGTCTCAATGTCAACATGCCCCCTGTGTGTACCAGCATTATCTTTCCTGTCAAACACTACCATGCATGGCATCACAGATATATTAAAGCTATAATTTTTTTTTCATATTTTCCCAAATTGAAAATGCATACTGAAATTCAGCTCGATTTATTTCAATGTCAGCAACAAATATAAGAAAACTCAGTATGCGAACACACTAACAGATTCTAAGGATTATAATCATATAGAGAGAACAAGTTGAACAGCCAAGCTGAACAAATGTAGGAATGGCGGCTGTAAATTTCCTGATCTAAAGGCGACTCAATGTGTCTTTAATATAATTCTGTATTTACAGAGGCTCTGATCAGATCATGAGATGAATGTCCACCAACCAAGTATGTAGCCCAAGCGTGCTGGACAGTAATTCAATAACTCTTGCTGAATGCACAGCTCCAGTAGGCAACTGCTTGCACTGTAGCAAGCTCAATAAATCATAATCACTTTCAGGCCAAGGGGGAAAAAGGAAGAGAATAAAAGACAGAAAGCACAACAAACAAGAAAACCTAAAGATTAGAAAAACAAAAATGAAAGGCAAGACTATACATAAAATATTGGTAAGATCAAATCACCACCTGAGATGTTTTCCATTAGGCAATTGTTCACCTTTGACATTCTGCTGGTTGTTTAATAAACTCACAACCGTCCAATAGCCAGGTACATGCACTAAAAGCCAAAGACTTACAGCTATAAAAGGTATCACGGACATCCAGAGGAGGATGCAATTGCAGATAAAACAGTGCTTATTAACATTCTAAACCAACAGGCAAATCATTCAATCACTCAATAATTCTCTATACTATTTATTCTGCACAGGGTCATGGAAAGCCAGAGACTCAGGGCACCAGGCAGGGTACATGAGGTGCCAATCCATCACAGAGCACACAAGAACACATACACTACTTTAAAACTTTGGAAATGCCTTTTAAAAACTTTTAATGTCCTATACGGTATATGAGTGAGTGCGTGATAAAGTTCTGGAGTAACTAGTTAGTATTGCAGTGACCTTGCATGTTTTTGTAGTTGTTGATTTCTGAGGGCATGTTTGTGGACTGAGTTAAGTTTTGAGAGTTGGAGTCAAGCACCAATCCCCCCTTAAAATGTCGGTTCTTTCTGTGGGTCATGGACCAGGTCATTCGGGTGACAGACATGAATTTTTTTTCTCAGCAACGGATCAAGGACATCATGTACTGTAACCCAACAAATTTCTTCCGGGTTTGAATTCTTCTGAATCTAAGAAATCCTGCAGTCTGCCCTGCCGTGATGTGAGCTCAAAATGGGTGTCATATTATAGGGTTTGGGACAAGTATGAAAGGGGGAAGTGATAGTGAGCCATCTTTTGAAAGGAAAGTGCAAGAGTTCCCTGGCGAAGTAATTTCAACTTGTAGGTTAATTGTTTTATTCACTGAAGGTTTCTGAAAGGACCGGGGAAAAACGATGGATTTATTTTCTGCAACCCTCAATCATGTACTGTATAGATAAACTTGTAAATATCTATATAAATAAAAGAAAGTTTTGTTTGTACATTGAACAGAATTGCTTTTTCGATGATATCTTTACATTTCATACATTCGCACCAGTCTGAGAAAAGAATCTGTCTTTATGTCTGTTCAGTTGATTTTTTTGTCACAGCATCACGCAATGAAACTTTGCCAGTCCTTTGGTATTTTTTTTTTGGTAATCTGGTTTTGTGCCAGATTAGCTCACAGCTTGGATGAATACAGTGCTTTTTTCCCTTGTGGTGGGTGTGGCTATACATGTCACTAAATAGAGAAAATCAACGCAATAGTTTACCGTAAACACACAAAGTATATCAACTGACAATCAACAAACCCATATCAACAAACCCAGTTATCAACTGCTGGTGAGCCCTTGGGGCATCCGCAACAAAAATGGTTAACATACCAGGGCACACTGAAAGGAGGATCATAGTTGTGGCGGAGAAGGTTCTTTGCCCCGGGGAGGAAGTAAAACTAGGTTGTTTTGACATTAGACATGACTGATTTGCACCTTGTCCAGGAACGATTGCTCCCGACTTCCCCACTGCGTTCTCAGAAACAATCCCGGGTGAAAATGTCCCTAGTCCTTCTTTTTCTCTAAACAGGACATGTTCTCAGAAGTCACCCCACTTCCTGATTAGCATTTACCCTAGAAATGATTTCCTAAACACACCAAAATGCCTACATAGTGATGGGAGAAAATCTGCTATGAAGACAATCAACAAGTGCAACCAGAGTCTTTGGGGTGTGGACAGAAGCATCAGTTCACCAACAGGAAGTGATATGGGTACTTTAACCTGGCAGGATGCAACATAGTGGTTGATGTCAGACACCTTGTCTCCTCTGTCCAGGGTTTGTTGTAGTAGTTATAGGACAACACTATCTTCCCTGAAGAGATTGTGGGGGTGGTGAGTCCATTGCTGGCCTGGGGAGTGTGAGCCTATGTAATCAATCAACTATGGAGATGTTACAGGACATTTTTTTTTTCTTTCAGGAAAATGCTTTAAGATCTATGTGACTGGTACACTGTTGATTTCTTTGTCCACATCCCAAGTGATGGACCCAACAAATCACACAACTTGTAAACAATAGGGCTCATTGTGAGTTCATGTGCTTGGCAGATTTGATATACTCCAGATTCTTATGATCTATATAAATAATAAAAGGGGTCCTTTCACCCACTAAACATATAGGATAACACTGCTCCCACCCTGAGACCCTGGCCTTGCATTTTTACAAAAAAAAAAAAAAGAATAAAAGAAATCCATGGATGATGAGGACAGCAAAGAATGAATCTACCACTGCTGAAGTGCCTCAGTGATGTAGTCCTTTATAGCTATAGTTTCCTTTTGCAACATGGAAAAGGCACGGTGGCTGGGAGGTGATAAATTCAGGCATGGCAGAACCACCCCCAATGGGTCCTCTGTCCAGGGTTTGTTATAGGATAACATAGTGGATGCAACACCATCTTAAAAAAAAGAACTGGAATTGGACCAAGGGTCCTCATCACAATGCCGACTTATGAAACATGTGTTCAGGTCGGACAGAATAACAGGTAATGTCATGTTGCTGGCTGCCACAATAGTAGCAAAGCTGCTTCCAGCAGTGATGCTTTCTCTCACTGTCATCAGTCCTGTCTCGCCGTGGCTGCATGGGCTTAGGCTGGGCTCTTTCCGGAACTGATAATGGAACTGATAAACTGATAATGTTTTTTAGACCAGGTTTTCTTGACATCAATGCATTGTCATGTCATGATGCAGTTCATTAAGAGATCATGCCAGCATGCCAGTTCAGTTCCTGTTTAGCAAAGAGAAGAGTGCATTGCATATGAAGGCTTGCAACTCTGTGGGGTCTCAGCAGTTTTTACTATTGATGCACAACAAGCATGGTGTCGAGCAGGGTTGAAGATGGAAGAGATAGTGGTTCTGGTGGTGGTGTCATCGCAGGTGATGAGGCTTAGAGCTGCCCTATTGCCCTGTGTCCATGTATCCGAGAGGAGAAAGCATTTGCAGGTAAAACAGTGTTTATGAACACTTAAGACTAATGGACAAATCAAACAGACATGACAAAGAAGAAAGTAAAAAAAAAGTTTTGAGAGTTAACATGAGATACATGCATACATGAAATATAAGCTATATTGTTTGCCCCATTTCAGAATTTCTGAAAGAAAGAATATTGCAGATGCGTATGGCTTTGTGCAAATGGACATTTAGTGGCATAAATGCTGTGGGTAAAGGTAAGGGTCATTCAGTTAATGTTATGCCAAAGTCATTTTATGAAAGTCATTCTAGGTTTTGAAAACAGCAACTTTCCATATTTTTTTTGGGTGGACAACATTACAACTATATGGCAGTGTTATACAGCATTGGTCTCATTTGCATGGGTAATGCCTGGGATGGGCTTGGGGGTGCTGTAGCTACCACTAGGCTCAGCAGCATGTGCTTACCTTTGACCTTACTCTCCCGTTATCCAGAGCACATGTTTTTGTAACCTGGCATTAGCTATATCATAATGGACCGTTTTTCCTTTATAAACACATTGTTTTATTATGAAGATGATGCTGAGGAAACTGCATGATTTTTTTCCCCTCTGCTTCCTGTTATGAATGTAATGCATTAAGTGGCTGAGGCACAAATTCTGACTCCTTATAGTTATCTCAATGCGATGCTTATTTATAGAACATTAGCTTTATGGGGCGGAATAAAGTTGATTCATTAGTGGTGGTATTGCTAATGGGCAGCAGGAGTTTGTCATTTCTGATTCTAAAGGCTGCACAAACCTGTGTCTGATGCTTGCTGCTTGTGTGAAAGCTTTGGCGGTGGCATAATTTTATATATTCAGAGGTGTGTTTATCTCGGCTTGTGTTTAACACTGAAAGAAACTGTACCTGTCACAAAGCGAGTACTACGTGTATGCACATGTCTGTGTATCAGGTATTGCCATAGAAATTAAACTGTGATGGGGAAACCCTACATTTCAGTGCTCCCTTAATGGAAAGTCAAGCAACTCCATAACACCAGCAAAATAATATTTCTGGCACCATCCCTGCTCAGTTGATAGCATAGTCCTGTAAACTGTAGTACTCTCAAAATACACTCTGTGGATGATGGACTGACCATTCACGCCGAAGAGTATACACTGGGTGACCATGAGGAGCAGGCATCTGTTCACTGTACCACTATAGTCCCCAGACATGCATATCTAAGGCTGAGCTCTGATTCTCCATTGATCGGTAAGGGGCATGCTTGAAACACACTTACCAGAGAGCACTTTGAAGTGATGATGATGTGTTATGGATTGATGGTGCGATTCACGTTCTTTGCCCAAGACAGCTTTCCTCTCACTTGCTAATGTCTTCCATCTTCAATCATCAAGATTTTTAATCTTGAATAATTTTGGACTCCCCAGGATTTGAGCTCAAATAATAATCTAAATTTAAACAGATGGCAGTTCTCCCTAGCAACTACTATCTTTCCATCAGAGGGAACATCTTGGGCAATACAAGAGCAAGCAGCAGAAAACAGTCACATTCTGTTCTGGCTTTACAAAATATCATGACCTTAATAAGAGTAATATAAGGGTCCTCATAAGTATTAAAACAATCAGCACTTACAAGGATTCTTTTATCTGGCGCTTCAAATCTATCTTTAAATCGATAAAGGAAGTTTTTTACGACTTCCTTACCTGACCCATGGAATCTAGCAACAGACCAATCCATTTTGGAACTAGAGAATTTTTAATCTGCTTGAGTATCAACTGGTTTACATTAGACACATAAGACACAATTGAAGGAATTTTTCAGTTATGTTCTCTGTGGACCACTACACTTCTCACTTCACTTCACTACCACTATCACAGGACAGGAATCTTTTTATTGGGCTTTTGAATGTCTGTCTATTCACTGCTGTGCCTGGTCACTTTTCTGACAATTGAAGAGGAATCAAGTTTAAAGGGCTGTGAACTGGGCCACCTACCATACAGTGAAGTCAGGCTGATGTTGCAGTATACTCTCATATTACACACTGAGCCCCTGAGACCTAAACATGGCATCAATTTTTATTTGCCATTACTCAGCTGCCCGCTCCAGAAAATGTAGTCCCACATAGTTTTTCAAGCAACAAAGGGATTACCATTGTTGTTGCTGGATGTACTGTAATAGGACAGGCCAAAAACACGTCAAAGGTTTTAACTGACTCTTTTCTCTTTTCCGGATCTTTGGATCCTGGCACAACACAATCTGTACCCTAAACCATATTAACATGTCTGTGTGATATTAAAAAAACTGAATACTGTATGGTTTGGAGCAAATATGCACACAAACAAACACAGACAGAAAATAGTTTGAGGGAGATTTCCATTATTATTTTCTAGCTGTATTAGTTCAGTAGATCCACTAGAGAAATCAAGAAGAAAACATTTGTTTGTGACAGGCTCCACAGGTCCATTCTAATCTGGTGATATAATTTAAGTACAACTTTAGCCCCTCTGCAGGCCCTCTGGGGGTGTCCTGTGGTGTCTGGAACCTGAACATTGGCAGCGGATCCTCTGATCATCAGAAGGAAATCTGCCGGGTAAATGTTTGAATTAGCCTTGGACTTGTTAAAACACAGTGGACCAACATATTCAGATGACATGGCACACCAAATCATCAGTGACTGTGAAAACTTCTCACTGGACTTAAGCTGTGCCTTTCCATTCCACCTCCAGACTCTGGGACCTTGATTTCTAAATAAAATGCTAAATTTACTTTGAAAATATTAATTCGGACCACTGAGCAGTAGTCCAGTTTTTTTTTTTTTTTTTTTTTTGGGTAAAGCTATGAATGGCAATGCTACTCCTTCACACTTAGCTTTAAATGAATTAAAACTAAAAGCCTACTTTAGACTATGGAAAATATTCTGTACTAATAGTGACTTTTATGATCTTGATTTTTAAGATGTTCGCCTGACTTTGATCTGTGTGACTGAAGCAGCATGGGTGTTTGATTGTTCTGCTGTGTATAATATACTGTATATACTGTATGTTAAAGTGATAGCAGGTTAGGTTTAATAATATAATAACAAATTGTTTCATTAAAAATGGAAAAGATTTCTATTGTGTAAATATGTTACAATATGTTAATATGTTGCAAAGTTATAAAGCCTACATAAAAAACTAAGTCTTCAATAAGACTTAGTCAAGTGTCTTGAGTGCCAATATTTAAGACATAAACTACTAGGGTATTAATCAGCTACAGAGTGAAAAGTCTTAATCCATTCTTAATCATCATTTTAATCATTTCAGGATCCCAGGTTATCACATTTTACTTGGTACCCTAGATGTATCTAGCATCATCAATCCTGTAATTCCGTCCTGATTTGAATCTGTCTCAGAGTGGTGTTTTCAGCCAGGCTTCTGTCTACAACAGGATGAGATGAGAGAAAGTGTCATCCTACATATTGCCTGTTATCAACAAGTACTGCTGGGAACTCAGCTGCAAACCACACAAGCGTGGGTATACACACATGCGGACGCACACACTAGTCACAAAGAGAGTCTCAAGGCTGTTGCTGCAAGGAACAGTAAATGCCTCAAAAACAAAGCACATCGTGAATACAGGACTGAAAATAGAGCACTTCACTGATTTCTTTTATTCTTCTCTGACACGCTGCTTAACTGTACAATAATGGCTGTATATTTACAATAGGCTCCTTTTTTGGATAAAAATTCCAAAGAAGCCAAATATGGTTCCATTCATTCGGTTATTCTTGATTTTTTTTTTCTTCTTTGTCACTTCACACACACACTTAGTCATTCATTCATTCATTCATTTATCTTCAGTACTTCCTGCTGCTCAGGGTCACAGTAGACACGGAGCCTATCTTGGGAGCACTGTGCAATAAGTGGGAATACACCACAGAAGGAAAGACAGTCCATCACTAGACCCCACACACACATTTATCTTCTACGGGACATTTGGGTCTTTCTAACCCTGCTACCAGCCTGTTTTTTAAGAGGCTGAAAGAAGCAGGAGAGATCCACAGATAGACACCCAAGCTCAGGGACAGTGGTGGCTCAAATGGTTAAGGCTGTAAGTTGCTGGATTTTTGATTGGAAGGTCAGCGGTTCGAGCCCTGCATTACCAAGTTGCCACTGTTGAGGCCTTGAGCAAGGCCCTTAACCCTATCTGCTTCAGGGGTGCTGTATCCTGGCTGATCCTGTGCTCTGACCCTAGCTTCCTAACTGGGATATGCAAATCACCCATTTCACTGTGCTGTAAGTTCCATTTGATAAATAATTGAATATTATCATTATCTTACACCAGGCATCCTGGAACTATATAGTGGCAACATGACATAGTGCAACCACCATGCTCCCCAGCTAACTCAAACATCTTTAATTTGGCCTACTTGTTCCAGGTGCATGTATTCAAATTCATTACCCTTTGGCAGCTGGCATACACAGAAATTCTTATTGTCGTATGTTAACAAGATAGCAGTAATAAAACATAATCTCTTTCTACTAGGTACTGGAGTGCTGTTCTCCCCATCGCACATGGCATCTGAATGTCTTCTTATGTCTGATCTGAAGCTCTGTGGCAATGATTAATCTAAATTCTTCCAGAGCTTTGATATTAATACAGTTCTGTCTGTCTATCTGGCTTCTACAGACATTTTATCAAAAGCTATATAAGATAAGCCAAGACAGTCTGGATGGAGTGAAGGATGGTAGGGATTAATAAAGGAATGTCACACTTGTATTCAGTCCAGGAACATAATCTTTGCAGTTCAAAGTAGGCCTTCACAGCACAAGAAACACTTGGTGCATCAGTGTGTGCTCATGTCCTTGTGCTTATGGTGTTCAAACTCTTAGTTGCTTCAGACTTTTAAGTGCCCTTTGATGCATCTACAGTATGCAGAGAAAGAATGTGAAATTCAAAGATTTCAAAAACCATCAAAACTAACCCTACCAGACACCCTTAGACTAAACCTTTTCTCTATTTCTTTTACTGTTGCTTTTTTTCATATTGTATGTATGTGTATAAATATAAGATGGATAATTACTGCAGTAATTAATGTGTCAAAAATTCATTTTTTTAAATCCAAGCGATGCAGTGAGTAGCATCTCATTTCTTAAGCGATCTTGTTAGAAGATTTATCCTGTGGTTGTGGTCTGCATTAAGCAAACAAAACAACTAGGGATTTTAAATACAGCTAAGGAGATTGCTGAATTGGTATTGGGTTAAGAATTGTCCAACGCATTATTAAAAGATGGAAGGATAGCGTCGAACCACCAACTTCGGAAAAGAAATGCGGTTGGGAAGAAAGAAATTCATGGATGACTGTTATTAGAGATCATTTAAAACGCTTAGTGAAGTTGCATTGGAAAATATCGACAGTTGAAATCAAAGCTATGGTTATTAGTGAAAGTAAAAGCATTTTCGACCACAGAGGGGTACAAGAACTCACGGGATTGGGATAAATTAGCTGTGTGCTCATAAGAAATTTGTAATAAAGTATAAAGATAAGACTTTGGAGCAATGGGAAATGGTCATGTGGTCTGATGAGAAAAATTCAGCTGACTACCTTAATGTACTGAATGAGCATGTTATCACATCCACTTTTAAAAAACATGAATAGTATGATTATATAAAGTCTGTACGTTCTGACAACAGCAACCTGGTTTTGAGCAGAAATATTCTGGTACATTGCATAATTCATATTGCTATTAATCTTCACAAGAATTCCTGAATAACCAGCCAAAAAGAGCTACAGAACACTATCTTTCCATCTATCTATCTATCTATCTATCTATCTATCTATCTATCTATCTATCTATCTATCCATCCATCTATCCATCCATCCA
>JAOTRS010000035.1:7459717-7473823 GCA_028565755.1 Dinotopterus cunningtoni
TAATGTATAAATTAGATAAAAGAATAAAATGAATGTTGCAGAACAGATCAACCAGGAAATGACATGATCACATGTATTGTGAATACTGGGAGATCCTGCATCTAAATGCATCTTAAAATAAGTTCTTAATATATCCTACATATTGATTTATTTTCCCTATCCTGAACTAATCTTTAATTATTTTTCTTAATTTTTGTATCTGCATTAATTACAGCTAAACTAGTGGCCACCAATTTTCTTCATGAATTCAGTGAGGTAATCTGCGCATGTGAATTGCTTTGAATGCACAATTGTAAAGTGTTTTACGCATCTCAGTTTCAAAGTAGTTTATGCATTCACTCAGTTAAAAAAAAAAAAAAATTCCAAAGCTTTGGAGCTATGGTACTTATAAATGATACAAAAACCTCTGAATACTTTATATACCCGCAATAATACATAACTCTGTATTAGGAGAGTATGTATCATATGTTCTATAGTTTTTGTTGCCTGAAATGTCTTTTACTAGGATAAGATTTATATTGAAGCTTATGTTGGTTGCTTTAATTCATGACAATTATTGGACAATTTCTAGATAATCTAGAAATCTGGTTTCTAAAATTTTGTTATAAGTAGAAACGACTCTTAACAATTCAAAATAGCTCTTCTGGAACTATAGGCATGCACAGATCTTCTAAGGACCTGAAGGGTGAATGTGAGACATCCTAGGAAGCTGCTTAATGCCCTTAAGTGTGCAAAACTTCTTCTAATCTTTAAATCCTCTACATGCGACACACCCCTGGAAGGGTGCTAAGCCCAGCGCACTCTCTCCCAAAGCCACAGCCCAGCCCTTTTTTTTTTTTTTTTTTACTGTACATTTAAAAGATAGTCTGATTGCATTCATTTTTAAATAAGATCCTTAAGAAGTGTGCTTTAAATATATGCTGTTGTTGATCCTTTCAAGTGAGATTTAATTTAATGAGCTTAGGTAGGTGTATGTTTATTTGGTGGCCCAGAAGTTCATCTACATAGCATTCCTAGTGTCAGTGCCTTGCCCTGATCTATATAATTATAACAATATAGAGAGACTTAATATATCCTGTAATATCATGTTGTAAACAGACTCAAAATTAGAACTACTGTCTGTAGTGTCTAAGTAGGAACCATTGATCTCAGACTGCTTAGTTAAAAAATACTTAAACTGGAATCTGAGAATTAAAGGCCATTATACATACAATACCAAAGTACTTCTTTTTTCTGCAGCAAATACAATTTCCCATGATGCTGTTCCAATAGAATAAATCTATTCTTTACAATATCTATTAATTAAATACCTCTGAAAGTTGGGTATACAACTGTCTATTAAACTATGGCCAAATTTCATATGTCCCACCAGATTCTCCCACATTTATGGAACATAGTTAATTATAATATAATGTATCATCTTTCATATCATATCATATCATAAACAAATCTGATTTGGCGTACAGAATATATTAAAGCATTATTATTGCTGATAATTATCCTTGGGCTTAACCAGTCAGCAGGCGTGGGTCTCTGTGAATTGGACAGGTAACCTTAATAACTTGATAAGTTACCAGAAATGCAGTGTAGCAGTGGACAGGATTATTGAATTATCTGTGGCCTAAGTCATGTTCTGCTGACATTGTGGAAAGTACCGGTAATCCCAGGTGCAATATAAAGCAAACGGGATACTCCTGAGTCCATTTGTATCACAAACCTGACTCATCCACCACCGTCTCTCAGACATAGCTAAAGTCCAGTGGAGAGGGGGCACCACACCACTCAACCACAGACATGAATGGAACAGAGGGGCCGTTCTTCTATGTGCCCATGTCCAATGCCACCGGCATTGTGAGGAGTCCATATGATTATCCTCAGTACTACCTGGTGGAACCATGGGCATACGCCATGTTGGGAGCCTACATGTTCTTCCTCATCCTTGTCGGCTTTCCAATCAACTTCCTTACGCTGTACGTCACCATTGAACACAAGAAGCTGCGCACACCTCTAAACTACATCCTCTTGAACTTGGCTGTTGCTGACTTGTTAATGGTATTTGGAGGCTTCACAACCACGCTATACACATCTATGCATGGCTACTTCGTCTTTGGGCGTCTTGGCTGCAACCTGGAAGGCTTTTTTGCAACTTTTGGTGGCATCAATTCACTCTGGTGCCTGGTCGTGCTTTCCATTGAGAGATGGGTCGTTGTTTGCAAACCCATGAGTAACTTCAGATTTGGAGAGAACCATGCCATTATGGGAGTAGCATTCACCTGGGTCATGGCGCTGGCCTGTACTGTGCCCCCCCTGGTCGGCTGGTCACGTTATATCCCAGAGGGAATGCAGTGCTCATGCGGAATTGACTATTACACTCGTGCAGAGGGGTTTAACAACGAGTCCTTTGTCATCTACATGTTCACAGTCCACTTCTTGGTTCCACTATTCATCATCACCTTCTGCTATGGCCGTCTGGTCTGCACTGTCAAGGAGGCTGCAGCTGCACAGCAGGAGTCTGAAACCACCCAGAGAGCTGAGCGTGAGGTCACACGCATGGTCATCATCATGTTCATTGGCTACTTAGTTGCGTGGTTGCCCTATGCCAGTGTGGCTTGGTACATCTTCACCCATCAGGGCAGTGAGTTTGGGCCTGTCTTCATGACCCTCCCAGCCTTCTTCGCCAAAAGCTCTTCATGCTTCAACCCTATAATCTACGTCTGCATGAACAAGCAGTTCCGCCACTGCATGATTACCACCCTGTGCTGCGGCAAGAACCCATTCGAGGAAGAGGAGGGCGCCTCCACCACTGCCTCCAAGACCGAGGCCTCGTCTGTCTCCTCCAGCTCCGTATCCCCGGCATAAAGACACAAGCCAACTTACTTACTGCAGAAAGACCTACTGGGCACCCCTACAACTGCCATCGAGACGAAGACTTCTCAGCCCAGGGAATCAAATGACCACAGCGACTCGCAGAAGTAAAGTCTTTTCACCCTTTTGTATGGTTATACCACTTAATTGGTTCAACTAAAGACAGTTGAAAGAAAGGACGAGCCACGTCCATGTTGTTTCTGTAATTTATTAAGTCCAGCATAGATGTGCATATGCTTTTTTGTTTTTTGTTTTTTAATATGGAAAAAGGAAATAATCATATCTTAGCACTCTTAATGTTGGACTCTTAATGTTACTGGCTTTGTCGTGATTGTAGAGGCATGTAATCAAGGCAACATAAAAATAAAACGCACACTGCAAATGAGTAACCCTTTTCATGTTTTAATTGGAGCTGCAATGTTAAAGGAACATGTTACACTAGCATTTTGAAATGAATAAAATCAGACATATCTGAAATGACAGATTTAATGTGGTGTATTTTCTCCAACTTCCTGGATCTCAGCGAATTATAGCTTTTACTTTAAGAATAGAAAGAACTTGTTTACTATATACGTTTTTTATATATGGTTTCAGGGACATCAAATAAGCAGGGTAAAATTACATGAAAGTTTAGCATGTAAATATAATATATTATGTAAGGGTAGAGAAGTAAATCGGAAAGGTAACCATTGCCTAATCATTGGACTTTCATGGTAATATTTCTTATTATGCATTGTACAGTAGGTTTAGCCAATGTAAAGTCTATGTTGAAATTAAGGAACAGAGTCACCTTGGATTAAAAGCTTTATGTTGCATTACATCATAAATATTGACTGTGCCATGAAAAGCTATGCTTACTTTTCCCCCATGGTCAGCAAGGCAATGAATACATAAGAAGATTATGATTATGTATATCCTATTGACCTTCTCAACATATATGTACAGAGCAGGACAAACACACACGCACATGCACACACGTGATTGAAAAATAAAATAAAATAAGAATCAAGCATCATTTAAACACCACATTGATGATTAAATAGCCAGTGATTACAGATCCTGAACATTTAGATGTTTTAAATGGGAGAACTCACAGCGATGAGTATGATATATATGATATATATGATAAAACATGTAAAAAAGAATGTGGCTAACAAATGAACTGCCCTTAGATACACAACTACTGTACCAGTTACCCTCTAATAACATTGCTATGTTCCAGCAGAAGAAATGTAGTGAAGCTGGGATCCAGTGCTAAATCTAAGACTGCGTATCAGTGATGAAAAGGACATGTCTGGGAATTTAGTTACCGATCCACCACATCAACCACATTAACATTTGAATAATAGCTTCATTTTTTTAGCATAGCATACTTTTCTGTGGTAATTCTTTCTGTGTTACTGGTATTCTGTGATAGCAGTGGCCTCATTCAGCAGGATAATCCACCATAACATACTGCAAAAATTGTTCAGGAATGGTTCGAGGAACATGACAAAGAGTTCAAGTTGTCGACTTGCCCTCCAAAATCCCCAGATCTCACTCCAATCAAGCATCTGTGGGCTATGCTGACAAAACAAGTCTGGTTCATGGAGGCACAACCTTGCATCTCACAGGAGTATTGCTTTTATATAACAGTTTCACAAACACCATTTATTATCAACAAATTGAGATTTTTTTATTTAACTGGATTACTCAGACCGAAGTAACTGTTGTATAAAACCCTTAGGAACAGAATTGTTTTGCCCAGCTTTCCTTTCATTTTTTTTTAACACTGATACACCTTCTTCTAGCAGAGATAATAGCCTTAATGAGATTCTAAGCTAAAGCTAAAGCTGAAGGTAAAACTTTTTTTTTTTTTTTTTTCGAAAATACAGTATGCATTTCAACATTGCATATAGGTAAGTCTTATAGTGCCTAGAGTAGGTATCAATGTCTGTGGTGGAGACTGACCAATCAGTGGAGCAGATACAGGTACATCAGGCACTGTCTCTGCCTCCAAACTGACAAAACTCAACTTGGTTTGTGTAGAGAGTGCATGCACAAGATATGGTTTGTTTTCACTTGTGCGAATTATCATAGTAATGTATCGCCATACTGTACATAAGATATGTAAATATGAATGTGTGTGTATGGTTGTTTGATTTGCATGTACACCTCTTCTAAATCTCTGCATTCTTTTGGCGGAGCATGCATTTAAAAAATCTGGTGATCATGTTTATTTAATGGTGGGAAGCCAAAATCATGATCAAGATTAATATTTTATTTATTGTGCAGCCCTACTTCAGAGGACACATGGAAACCATGCTTCAGTGGGTTAGCGCTGTTTTAGCAGCGCATTGGGCACCGACACAATATTAGGCAGGTGAGTTTAATGTTATGAATGATTTTAATATTAATTGTAACATAAAATGTAGACCAAAAAAAGAGTCAGAAACTCCAATATTTTATTTCATTGTTTTTGAAAACTTCTCTCGAACATCTCACAAGTTTTGGAGTTCTGAGCCGTCACATCACCTATCGCAATTTGGCTTCGGTCACAGTAGCTAGTTACAATATCTTGTTACGATAGTACTGTACCTGGAAGTGGGTGTGAGATATTAGACAGCAGGCAAAACATTTTGTCCCTGAAGTTCACTTGTTGGAAGAAGGAAAAAACTGGCCAAGGATTTCAGCGACTTTGATGGGAGTCAGATTGAGGAGGCTAGACAACTGCATCAGAGCAACTCTAAAACTACAGCTCTTGTGGGATGTTTCCAGGCTGCAGTGGTCAGGACCTACCAAAAGTAATCGGCTCGTGGATGGCCAAGGATCGCTGGTACACATGGGGAGTGATGACTGATCCAATAGAAGAGTTACTGTATCTCGAATCGCTGAGGAGGTTAATGCTGGCTCCCATGGAAACGTCTCGGAACACACAGTGCATCACTGTTTTGGTGGTCATAATGTTATGGCTGATCAGTTATATGGATGAATTAAAGTGAGTGTGAAGGTGTTGTAGTTCAAGGTGGTCAAGCCTATGAGGAGCAGAAAAAAAGAGTAGAGATCAGGGTGGATCCTGGCAATGTTGTGAGATTTCACACTCACACTGTAAGCGGTACACATGGATTGATCTTATATCTTTTCAGTATAGATTTGGAGCATTTGTGCCATTTGGTTCCATACAGAATTGTGCACTTCTTCTCATGCCAACATTAGTCAGCACACATCTTAGGACCTTCTTGTTACCTTGCCAGTCTCTAATAATACCAACACTTTACACAAGCTGAGCTTTTGTTTCAAGATTTGTTTCCATGTCATCCATGTCTTCTCCATGAGCTGACTTATGCCGTTAAATTGTCCTCACTAATCCAAATCTCCAGTACATAGTTGCCATACTGAAAGACTCACCATTATATGACTTGAACACATCCACACAGAGACTGTGAAAGCTGCCTTATGTAATATCATGCTAGCTGATGAGTAAACAGTTTACCCATCTGCCCTTTTAGGGTTGCTGTAATGTCTCTGATTCACTTATGCCTCTACAGGTATCGCAGTCCTATTTACACATCGACTCAGTTTGTATGTGTAACAATTTTAACAAAGAACATTCACACATCACAAATCGACTTCACTGCAGCCTGTATTTATATTCTAAGACGACATCAGGAAGAATCCATCCTTTAAAGGGAACACATCCCCATATGCAGTGATGTAATGGCACCATTTGTCAGTAACCTTGCCTTTTTTCACATTTCACAGAAGTGTTTAAGAAACCATCACACTCAGTCTCCATGGCAACCACTCATCAAGGTCCATTGGCTGCATCAGTCTCTCTCTCATGGGAGGGTTTGGCTAATGATGATGTCACTCTCGCAGAAGGCAACATGATTAACTGGGTCACACATTCACATTGGTTCAGTCTTCAGACCCCTTCAGTTTTTACAGACTTTTATATGTTTCATTGAAAAACAGGTACTTGGAGATTTACGGTAGACACACAAAGTGTACACATCCTCTGGAAACAGCATTTTTTTGTGATGTAAAAAAAAAAAATGGGACCAAGATAAGTCATTTCAGAACGTTTTTCCACATTCAATGTAACCTATAACCTGTACAACCCAACTGAAAAACATAAACTTAAATCTTTTTTCTTTTTATTTGTTTATTTATTATTTTTTTTAAAAAGGGAAGTGCACAGCTCTCTTCAGATCACTACAGAGATTTTCAATCGGATTCAGATCTCAAAGCTTTAATCTTTTTTTGGTGAAGCCATTCTTTCGTTGAATTAGATGATGATAGATGAAGTTCCTCTTTATTTTCAACTTTCTAGCAGAAACCTGAAGGTTTTGTGCCAACATTGACTGGTGTTTGGAGCGGTTAATAATTCCCTCCACCTTGACCAAAGCACCAGTTCCAGCTGAAGCAAAACAAACACCCAATTTTGATGCTACCACCAGCATGCTTCACTGTAAGTATGGGTGTTCTTTGGTAATATGATGATTGATGCTGCCACTAGTATGCTTTACTGTAAGTAAGGTTTCTTTTGGTGATTGTTTTTGTGCCATACCTTTTGAAATTATAGCCAAAAATCATCAGGTCATTTTTTCACATGCTTTTGTGAGATTTAAAATGTGTTTTTGCAAAATCTAGCCAGGATTGGATGTTTTTCTTCAACCTACCCCACAGCCCAGACTTATGAACAATTTGGGAGATTGTTGTCACATGTACTACACAGCCTGTACTTTCCAGAAATTCCTACATTAATGTTGCTGTAGGCGTCTTGGACTCACAAAAACATCACAAAAACCAGGCATTAACAGGGAGGTGGTGTCGATTTTTTACTAATCACTGAATGTGAATAAATTGAGTACTTTACACAAGCAATGTTTGGCAGAAGTTGCAGTTTTGAGTGCAAGTAACTCTATCAGATCTAGATTCATGCAGTTTCGCACATTCTTCCAGGCAAATCCTCTTAAGCTTATTTAGATAATCAAATATCAGTAAACTGCCTTTGTCATGTATATTAACAGATGTCTCACTGTCAAGTCCAGGCTCTGGCTAGACTGCTCAGGGACATTCAGTGATTTGTGCAGTGTTGCTTTGATTTTGCCTTGGCTTTATATCATGCTACATGAGGATGGTATTAGACAATTGAGGATCGACCGGAGGACATGGTACAGCTTGGAATGCAGCCCAAATCGTCATATTATTTAACAATTATATTGTGTATTGATTTTATATTGTGTCTCATCAGACCAGAGAACCTTTTTCTTCATATTCTTATGCTAATTACTCAATTTACTTACTTTCATTTAACTGTTCTACAATAGAGGCATGACTGAAATAGTATTTCTGAGATGGTTCTCCTTTCATCTTCTCATAAAAATTCTGAAGCTTTGTTAGATAGGACATTGGCTTCTTTGTCACCTCCCTGCTCTAACGTTCTTCTAGCCACATTTCTGAGTTTGGCCAGATAGCCCACTCTAGGATGCGTCCTTGTAGTTCCAAATGAATTCTATTTCACAGTAATGGAGACCAGTTTGCTCATGGGAATATTCAAAGCCCTATTTGTACCACTGCCCAAACCTGTGTCTCAACACAATTTAATCACATAGGTCTATAAAGAAGATCCTGGATTTTATTGCTTGGTTTGGGTCTGACACGTACCGTGAATTGTGGGACCTACAGGTGTATGCCTTTCTAAACCATGTCCAATTAATTAAATTTACTTTAATTGGACTCAAGTCAATTTCTGAAGACATCTCATAGAAATCAAAGCAGATTGGGTGCACCTGAGCTCAACTTGGCAGGTCTGTAGCTTTAGCTTAGGGTCTAAATACTAATCTAAATGACATTTTTGCTTTTGATTTAGAATACATATTTCCCCAAAGTAAAAGAAAATCTAAAAATAAGTATATGCTTTGTGTAATTATGGAATATTTTGTGTGGACTGATGATAAAAGGTTCTATCTAATCCATTTTAAATTTGGCCTGTAACACAATACAGTGTGCAGAAACTGAAAAGGGTCTGAATACCTTTTAAATCCACTGTATAGCTGTAATTCATCTGAAACCTGAAACCCAGGCAAATTAATTCCTGGAGTGTGTCAGACTGACCTGTAGTGATCTGCAACTTGCAGACATGGGTTCCTATTTGTTTTTTTGTTTTTTTTTTTTATCACATCCCCGTAGGTCCCCCGTTTGGCACCGTAAGCATATTCGTAGCCATTTGTGACTTTCATATATAATCCTAAGGACTGTAGTGGCATAGTGTCACATGACGGGATAGCACTGTATCAAGTGAGAGCAGAAAGTGTGAGGATGGTATCACTTGCAAGTGAACTGTCATATCGTTGTATATTTTTTGTTAATAAATGTGATGTGTATGTTAAAAACAGCACCATCCACAAGTATCTTATGGAAGTTAAATGCACAGATGGTAAATTTTAAATCAGAGCATTTGTGTATATGTATATATAATGTGTGTGTGTATGTATACATGAGAGAGAAAGAGAGAGAAAGAGAGAAGGGTACCACCAGCAGCACTTTATTAGTTGTCTCTGCTCTCTGTAGTACCCTCGCAGTCCACAGTAGAGCTATTTTTAAGAAATCAACATTATCCATGGCCTTAACATTCCTAATTGATGGCTTTTCTGTGCCTTTGCATGTCATCATTGTATTTAACCTTAGTGTCAGAGCCATGCAAAGGGTTGATTTTAAACACATAGCAATCTGTAGCAAAAATCATATAAGAGGAAACTGGGATTTAAGGGCACTGCTGGTAGAGTAAAATGTTAAATTATACACTTTTGTATAATATGTTTGCAGTGTACCTGCAGTGAACCTACAGAGAAATAGGACAAAACAAATCTTCAAGCGCATCTTAAACTGCAACAAGTAATAACCTCTAAGTTTTTTATTTATATTAAATCAGATCTATAAAGCTCTACACATAGATCCCTTACCTAATGTTCCTGCAATGTACTTAATTTCTGGATTATACTTATTACTAGAATATTAAACAAAACATGAAATAAAACAGCATACCATTTTAACACCACGGATTCATTTGAATTTGTATGGAAAACTTTATTTGATAATAAAAATAGCATTCACAGACTTCTTTTTGATAGCTACATATACATTGCGATCCATTTGAAGGAGGAAAGAAAAAGCTTTACTGGATAGGTCAACATCTACTTGTACTTAGACTAACGTTATGTATAGCTTCATGAGTCAAATAAAGCTATGGACAATGTAGTATCTATATATGCATAGTGTTTCTTAAAAAAGATTGGCCCATATACATGTACTGCTTTCATTGACACAGAAAAAGCATTGAAGTCCAGAGAACATTGCAGAGAGACCACAGACAGTATACAAGTGCTATACAGTAAAAAGGCAGGCTATGCATCACGGGAGATAGTCGGCCCCATCTCATTCTCACACGACGCCTGATCAGCCCCAAATCTTTCCCCACCCCGGGAAAACAAAAAAACAGATCATCGGTCGGTCGTCTCTGGATTTTTGAAACATGCCTGATTTCGAGTATAAATTACACACATTATCTAGGACTCACTGCCTCTGCTTGAGGAGTATAAACATACCATATCCTGTTCCCCAAGGTGAAGGTTTCTCATAAATTCTCTTTTGTACAAGAAAAGGCAACGGTCTCATCTTTTCCACAGGTTGCTATTACTTACATACAGTAGTAAAAGTCTGTACACGCGACAGTGGCTGACAGGTTAGTGGTTCCATACAGTACTATGAAGATGGCAGCGATGCAACTTGCTGTGTTTTCTGTCGTCGTGTTTAGAGACTTCATGTCGGCTTTGTCAAATCTGAAATGTTATATACACAGGCACAAAAAAATGCATTCATACAAACACGCATAGCTCAGCGTTAATCATACTCCAGTGCAAAGACATGGAATGGCTCAGGTGGACAGACTGTACCACATCTGCCCTTGTTCAGGACTTTCTTATGGTTTACGTTTGTTATTTCCAGGCTTGCTCTCTGATTTAAAACTGAGAAAGGCATCTATAGACGCTAAGATAGTTTTTTGCTAAGCCCTGAATACCTATGAAAAAAAAATGAAAAAAAAAAAAAAAAAAACATTTACTATGGTCATGTCTAATAGCCGGATCATGGTTTTTTTTTTTTTTTTTTTTTTTCCATACTGGCTTTAAGGTAGACCCGATCTTAATGTTATTGTTCTTTTCCCATTTCCGAAGAAAGATTTTTTTTAAATAATGTAACTGATTTGAAATTTGCCTTGTTTAGGTCAAAGGGGAATTATGGGTACAGCAGCACACTGGCCCTGCGCAGCAGTCCACAGCAATCAAGAGAGAACTTCAGTCAGATAATTACACAGTAGATCAAGCAACAGATTTTGCTTCGGGAGGAGAAACCATCCTATTTACTTCATTTATGTGCCAATTAAAAAAAATAATAAATACACTTTAAATATATTACTTCATTAGACAGTAGCATTATAGTTTGTATATTCTTTTTCCTTTAAAAATAAAAAATGCCGTTACTTAAGATGATAACACACATACAGTATGTAAACGCATGTACTCGTCCATAAAATGTACAAACCCCCTTGTGCTCTGGTCTGCTAAAATTGCAGTTATGAGGAATATATAGGACACACAGCATTTAAAATAATATTAATAATAATAATTATAACAATAATAATAATAATAAAAAATTGTTACTTCAAAAATGAAATGAAAGTTAACAGAGGGGGAAAAAGCGTGCTCTCTTGACTGATCTGACACCCATTTGCACAAAACCTCATTCCTCTGATCAAACCAACACTGTAGAGATATAACACAAACAAACAAGTAAACAAATAAACAAAATGAATAAAGTAGACATAAGACTGTTCTGTCGCTGTGTTTGTGGCTGGTCTGCAAAATTATTTATTTTTTTGTCCTGGGATCAAATGTGCAGACATAAAATAAGTCGACTGTGCAACAATTTATCAATTTATCAAATCAACCAACTGAAGAATCAGTCACTTCATTGACCATTTGTTCAGACAATCAATTAGTCAGCTCATTAGGTCTTTTAAAACCAGTGTGATATTTTCAGCTTTTCAGCTGGGTGAGTGTTTATGGTTACGGGTTTCCCGTGCTCAGATGCTAAGGTCGGCTTGGTTCTCTTTGTAAAGCCGTCTCTTGGACTGGGGAATTGAGATCGTGCTGTTGGCTTTCATGGCGTTGTAGTAATCCTTCAGCCGGGGAGCGGCCGCCTCTTCAAGGTAACTGCTATTGCTGCTGCTGTCTGATTCTCTCCGGTAACGTCTCGGCGGTGTGCCGTTGCTCCAATATCTCTCCTCCCGCTCGCTGGAAGAAAGCCCGTTCTTCAGGCCGTTATTGGGTCTCTCTGGGGTGGAGGTGAGGTAACTGTCTTCGTGGTAGCTTCGGCTGGGTGTCTGTGGCTGCCATTTCTGCTGGGGCTGGAAATGTCTTTCTGGTGTTCCAATTTGTCGGTTAAAATTGTGATTTGATCCACGAGAGACTTCTGGAGAGTAATCACGTTGCGAGACCTCCGCCCTTCTATCCATGGATTTTGCCCTACGACGATCAGGGGAGGAGCCGTTTTTACGCGAAGGGGAGCGATCCAAAGAGCCACGGCGTGTTTTTGTGCCTTTCCTTCTTTCTGGAGAGCGATGGCGACCTCGAGCCTCCCGGTCGGTGGGCTTCTTCCCAAAGCCGGTCTCTTTCCTTAAGGTCTTGAAGAGCTTGGCGATGCCGCTTTCTGACTCAGATTTCTTGACTTTGCGGCCAGAGCTTTTCTTGTTGTGTTCAGGGGAACGTGAAGGGGAATGCAGGGGCGAGCGGGCTCCTCGAGTATTAGCACGGTTGTTGCTCCAGGTGTGGTTCTGAGGGTGTTTGGGGTGATGGGTGTGGTCTCTGTACTCCTCCTTACCCAGATCCTTCTCTCGTTCACGCACTCTACCTCTCTGCCACTGCTCCTGGGACCAGGGGTTTGTGTGGTGTTCTGATGTGTAGCTGTTCTCCGATGGGAGGTGAAAGCGGCCATTGGGCAGCAGCGTTCTCATTTCCGGAATATTTTGTGGCCCGGGTGGGGCAGGGTACCCGTCATTGGGCCCGTCTGCAAAGGAGCATAGTTTACATTTCAGTTATTTAGCGAGCAGGAGCAGTAAAATAGAGTTATCAGATTCAGACAATGTTGTCTAAATCTCAAAGAACATTTCAAAGGTTTTGAATGTCAAAAATGAATTTAAATAAAATGTTTAACTGAACATACAAATAAACACTGTTTAACTGATCATACATGCTTAAGACAAGCTATATTGCAGCATTAGTCGTTACTCTACTGTATGTTCTATATATTAGTGCTGGTGGTTTCCTATTTCTAAAGTAAAGAACGGTACCAGTTAGAACTACAGTAGTGCTCCAGTAGTAAAGTGATGTTATTCATAAGAAAAAAACAATTCGGACAACACATATCCATCACACACAAATAACAGAACATTCATGCAATGTGGGAAAACACACTGTGCAAAGCCTTCTTGTGACTCAGAGGGACACAATTTTACAAAAACAGAGGACCCTGCGATAACCGTCATGCAGAAACATAATCCAGAAAAGTCCCATACGTCCTACTTTTAATGATTGACATGAGCAGCTACTGCAAAACTTTTATAGCAAAGCAAACATGCTTTTATTTTATATAAATACTAACCATCTGTGTAACACTAAACAGATTTTTATATGTTAATATTCTACAGTATACTATTCTATACAACAGTGCTGACAAAGTTTTCAGACCCTTTCAAGATTTCCACATTTTGTTGTGTTTCACACTCACCTTAAAATGGATTCAAATACTTTTTCACTCACATTATACTACACACAATACTCAACAATGCCAAAGTAAAAAAAAAAACAGGTGGTTTATAGTGATTTATTTATAGTCCCATTGTACTGGACTTCTAGTTGCCTAAAACACAGTATGACTGCCAATCAATCCCTGCTACAGTATCTGATATCACCCAAATGAGGATGGGTTTCCTGTTAATTCTGGTTCCTTGCGAGGTTTCTTCCTATTGTCATCTCAGGGAGATTTTCCTTGCCATCGTCGCCCACAACTTGCTCATCATGCAAGTTATGCATATTTCCTCACATTTTTCAAATTCATTTTAATAATTGTTTGCCTCTGTAAAGCTGCTTCATGACAATCACCATTGTTAAATTTATGTTATAAATAAAATTAAACTAAATT
>JAOTRS010000035.1:7522582-7532582 GCA_028565755.1 Dinotopterus cunningtoni
TGGACATGTCCCTACCTTCCTGTGCAGCAGAATCTGTGTTTGCCAAGGCAAGGCTACAACATCCCTGCACCTGTGTGTGTGTGTGTGTGTGTGTGTGTACGTGTGTGTGTGTGTTTATTTCCGTTCCATCCACGTAATCAACACGACTACTTTTCATTTCATCATGTTGGTGATGACAGGACAGGGGAATGAATATGTGTTTTGTTAGTTTGTCCGCAGTAAACAGTAAACAGTAAACAGTAAACTCACGCACCTTCGTACGTTCCTATTTCCAAAAGGGTTCCGCACTGCTCGAGCTCCAGGAACTCCTGCACGGACAGGAAGTTGTAATCCACCCCTGGAACCTCGCCGTCTCGCGGTGGCCGTGTGGTACCTGGAAGAAAAAAAAAACGGAAGAGAGAGAGGGAGCACACATGAGGCACAAAGATCCATCTCGGCAAGTTAACTGATTACAAGGGAATCCGTAAGCATGAGCGGAATCAGGGACTTGAGAAAAAAAAACAAAGTAAAACATTTATCTAACACAAATTAAATCCTTATAAACACCACGACTAGAGGCGTAAAACATCATTCAGCACAAACATTAAGCAGACTTGCAGCCATCGGCCGCCGTTCCTTTACAACAGCATCCACGCTGGAACCAAAGCCTGTGCCAGGTTACACACGTGCATGACAGTGGACACTTCTCGAGAGACATTTCCATGAAAACACAATAACTCTTTCATTCTTGAAAAGACTCTGCCGTCTACCGACATCCTTATCATGTGCTTTAAAAGTGAAATGTGCTCTCTTCTAAACAACGTGAAGAAGGTAACATGAGCCCTTATAACTCGTCCGAATAACTCGACGTGAAATGCATGAAAGAAATCTCCACTTCTCCTATTTGGAAAGAATACTGACCTTCACCTCTCTCTGAGAACGGGACTACACATTGATGTCTTCATCACGTCACATGTGACACTAAAGCAACCAGAGCGAGTACGGTACACAAGATAAAGCAAACGTCTCACACGTCATTCATTTGAACGTTTTTCATTTTGATCCTGGTCAGAGCTGCAGTGGATTAGGAGCCCATACCAGGAAGCATTGGGGACAAAAGGACAAGGGAGGAGATTATATCCCAGATTTCACATCAGTTCATCGCCATGGACGTAAACACTCACACTCACTCACACTCACACACACACACACACAAGGAGGGATTCAGTGTAGCCAGTCTGCCTACCTGTTTTAAGACCAGAGACGACGGAGGTTAATCACCAGGAATACAATATCACGATACCGTGGTGCCGATTCCATGTGTGTTGCAATCACGGTTTTATAAATATCAATTAAAAAAAATAAATTAAAAAAAGATTTAATTTATGGGTTTTTTTGTTTTGTCATTTATTTTTTTATAATTCTAAACAAACTCAGCAAAAATTCGCACCTACTACACACAATGCGCTATGCTGATCGCCAAGTGTAAATAGTTTAGAGTGCGCCATCTGTAGGCGATATTTTACCATCTCAAATACATAGATATATAAATTTAAAATGAACTTTAAAAAATTACATTTCGTACATGTGGTGATGTGACAGACATGAATTGCGGCAAAAAAAGGAAGAAAAAAAGAATTGCTATAAGTGAATCGATTTTTCCCCTCCATCTCTACTAATGACGGAATACTATATTTCCAGGATGAAACATTTTCAGGAAATTACATCGATTTTCTCATTTCTCTTCAAGGCTTTTACTTTATGCATTTTCAATTTTACAAAGTAATGTTAAAGCCATGAAGCAAACAGGAAACTGATGTGGGTGATGTGGTAGTCACTGATCAGTTCATAACGAGGTTACACCTTAAAAGAAAAAAAGAAAAAGTTTATTATTTCATACTTTTTGATGTCCACCATGGATAAACAGGACGGTGTAAAAAAAAAAAAATTTAAAAACGACATGAGCTAAAGCAAAGCTATAAGCACTGTAACTTTTGACTATTTAACCTTTTCCTTTTGCATCTCTGCAGGGATCCATCCAGGGCATTGTTTCAGGAAAGTGCCTGACAGTTAAATCTCACGGCTATTGTTTCGTCCCTCACCGCTCACTTCCTTGATTATGAGCTTCTTCCTTTGTCCTGCCCTACATCACTATTGTTATTCTGGCTAGTTAACATGGAAAAGAAAAAAACACAGATGGGTCTTTTCATATTCAGGGAGAGGTTCTGCACCAGTGCTCACAGGGTTCTTTGACTAACCTGAGCTGTGGGACTGTACTGTGGACGGGGTCGGCCGCTGTACCTCCTGTGCTTCGGTGATCGGTTGGGGGAAATTGAGGGACGAAACAAAACAATCTTATTTTCATTTTAACCAATTTAACCGAAACCTAACCCGATTTTAGCTAGAAGTTGGCTAGGAGAGAGCTCGAATGGGATGATGAGCATGCTGTTAGCTGGGGGTCACATCATCCATAATGCAGTGCTGCATTGCATGTTCAGCTTTCAAAAGAGTACTATCTAGTGAAATGGTGTCCATAAGAGTAAGCCTTGCTGAAGTAGACGCTCCACTTCAGTCATAAAGTGTTGTCACAAACTTACAGTACAACACATGCTCACTATTTTAAACCATGGTGGTCATGGTCATTCTTTTAACACAGATCCAGCTCAGAAATGTAAACCATGCCACAGTCCTCTGGTAAAATAAATAACAAATCTATACCTCAATTTGTCAGATGTGGAACCAGGAACATCATCGCAATCGTGCACGGAGACGTAGAAAATGTACATCTCAGAAGACACCTCGCCTGCCAGACATCCTGAGCTGTTGCTATGGACAACCACTAAAAAAAACCCTTCTGTCCAACTTTCTAGAAGGAAACGTCGACTGCAAAAGGAGCGCTTGTCTCACACAGACATGGAACTTTGTGTACGCGTGCAGATCTCGTCCATAAACCTTGAGGAGGACGTACTGTGAGCTTGAGGGCAGAAACACGGTTCGCAAAACACTACTGATACAATAAAACTCACTCACTCAAGAAGACAGAATACCCTGTGTGTTACGTGCTGGATTTGCTGCTTCCCACGTGACAGCCGTGGCTATGTTGCTCCATCAGCCATCCTGAACACGTGGAGAGCACGGAGACCAATAACAAGTTGTGACCGGCGCACCACGTCTGAGGGTGACACCACAGTAACACGATTAACCCCTGTCTCCCGGCGTGCGTGTGAAGATCGCAAGGAAACTCTGAATGAAGGCAGTCAAGCAGTTTAAGAGGTGGGAGCAAAAAAAGAAAAAGAAAAGAAAAGGCAGCAGTTGTGAGCATGAAGCTGCTCTGGCTCTTCTGCTCTTCCAGCTCCACACAAAGAAAAGAAGGCAAATGAGCTCTCCACCCTGAGTGCTGATTGGTTCAGGGTTCAGGGTAGGGAGGGGGGTGGGGACGGGGCCATGCACTTTGTCTATGTAAACATGCCAGTCATCAACGGATGGCAGGATTAAATGAGTAAAGGCTGGAGAGAGAGAGAGAGAGAGAGACAGGAATCTGACAAAGCTCTATGAAAACCAAATCAATGAGCATTTAAATACATGTTCACACTATTAATAAATAAACAAACAAACAAACAAAACCTCACCCACCCAAACACACACACATGATGCTAATCCTCAATGTAGTTTATCTTGTGTAATATTTAAATGACATCTTTCACACAATGAACAGGAACCTCACCTGCACCTCTATTTGTGTACACAACAAAACACAGAGACAGACAGACACTAAAGACACACACACACACACACACACACACACGAAAACAACCTACTGTAACGGACTGCAGCCGAAGAAGGATTTGTTTCTAGGGCAGACACATGATAAAGAGACGAGGTAAAGGGATCCTGAAGATGTCTGTTGTGTTGACCTGAACTTTTTGTTTGTGTCCTCGGTTTGTTTAAGTCTGATGGACAGACGGACTCCGGTCAATTAAAGCACTCTGAGCTGAGCCGATCGTTTTTGTCGGGGGTTTCAGCATCATGGTATAACATGCTATGTAAAGACGTTCAGGGCAACTTCACCTGGATCACATTTGTTAATCAAATCACGCTGGGCCATAACCAGTAATTCATGCAACGGCAGGAATCTCAGCATGACCAGGGCCAATCTGTCTGCTCTCAGACACTGACATAGAAACTCTAATTCACCACAGAGCACATTTTTCCTACGGCTACTGTAACGTATGTTCGCTCTCACAAACTCTGATATCTTATAAACCTTTAAACCGCAGCGCTACTGAATGCTGCATTCTGATTGGTTGATTAATTTTCAGTTTGAACAGGATCTCCAGGCGAGAGGTTACATTACTGCACTCGCTCTTATGTGTATCAAAGAGCTTTAGACATTAAAACTAGATTCACTTAGAGACTGTTAGAGCTAAAGTTAACTGGAAGGAGTCTCCAGTGTCGGTCGTTCTGACCTGGAAAAATCTCGTGATGTTTGTGCTTTCTCAGCATCGACATGTTTATTAACTTTAAAAATAGAGAAAAGGAAAGAGGACATGGTCAGTAGGAATGGAAGTCACCCAGAAATCTCCCGATACAATATTATCATGATAAACACAGGGAGTCGATTCGATCTGAATTGCAATTTTGTGAGCATCATGATTTTATAAATATCCTGAATAAAAAAAAAATTCCCCAGATTTTTTTCTAAATACATTTTCTAAATAAACTTTTCTCCTACCAACCAGAATGCTGTGCTGCCTGCAAGTGGGATGAGTTCAGAGTGCACCATCTGTAGGATCATAGAGGAACTGCAACATATTACCAAATTGATTTTGAAGTCAGTGTGGCGATACATGAATTTGCCACAACAAAAAAGAAGCTCGATACATCAACACATTTCTTCCCCCATCTCTAAAGTATTCTGCAGAAAGTATTTTGCAAACGGCTTCCTGATGCAGAGTTACCTCTCAGTCCACTACAATTGTTTTCTAATCCTCATTTATCCAGATGTTACAGTGGTGATGTAAGATAAGGAGGAAAGAAAAAAAAAGGTCAAATGCAATATGAAATAAATGCTTTAAACCAACAGTGACTGCACTCGGTGTACACATGAGACAACGCACATGAGCCAGTAGATTTAAAGATGGACACACTGGTACACACTCAACTCCCGCACCCTTCACTTTGAGAAGAACTGAACTGAAGTGTTGATAAATGTGAACATACTGCAGATTTCACAAACTGACAGGATAAAAAAATATAAAAAGGAACTATACAAGTATGAAATCATACAAGTATATTCTCTGTATCCTGTACAGGGTCGGGGGGAGGCCCCACTCCATCACATGGAGTACAATTTGGACTAATCTGCAGGACTTTGCACTAAAACCCACCAAGACCAGGGAGAACATGCAAACTCCATACACTCAGAACCAAGGTGGGAACTGAACCCTCAACCACAAGGCTACAGTGCTAACCGCTACACCACTGTGTGCTGCCTACGAAAAACACACTGCTGAGCATCCAGTGTAAAACCTGCGCCAAGTCTTTGGTCTGCTCTGGAGACCCCTTTGAAGGAGAAGCTGTTTTCCCACACGGGTTTTAAAACAAAATTGTGTCAAAATATTTATTTATTTAATTTTATGTTGTTCCAGTGGAGGAATATTGAAAAATATTATACAATACAAATCCTGATTTTAACATCTGCGTAGCTTATTTTGGCAAAATAACAGCGTACCAGAAAAACCACACACACACCCAGAATATAAATAACAAACAGAGGAGTTAAGGAAACCCTAACGTCACCTGCGTTCTCACCTAGAGTACGTCGCACCGCACTCAGGGAAATGAAGTCTTTCATTAGTTTTCATGGCTCGGTGACTACTCACACCTGTGACTCCTGTGTAGTGTGAACACTTTAGCAATATAATGATTTTCTTTCGTGCAACCCTTTTTTTATCAACTAGCTGCCAAAAACAAACAAACAAACAAACAAACAAAAAAACACACCATGAGGAAAAGTTAAAGAGGGTCGGAGAGGAAACTGGATTCATCTACCTTGAAGCGCAGCAGATCCCTGAATCCAGTTCGTCGATCTATTTATTCGTGTGTGAGGGTGAGGGAAAGATTACTGTGTCTCTGTAAGAAATGATACAACATGTCCGACCCAAATGGTTGCAGGATTGGAAAAAACAATACAAACAAACATCATGATTTTTTTTGGCGAAATAATACTCCTTTTATTATTAGGCTCTTTTCTTTTGCACTATGACTCCAGATCTCATCGCAGAACAGACTGTCAATATTTCCTTCACATCTCTTATATCTCTTGCTTTAACCTGACTTGTTACGTAGTGTCTACATCTCTACAATGGTCAACAACACACACACACACACACACACACACACACACACACAGTGCTCCAGTGGCGCAATCGGTTAGCGCGCGGTACTTATACAGCAGTACAGGTGGAGTGATGCCGAGGTTGTGAGTTCAAGCCTCACCTGGAGCATGGACTTTAAACAAGGCCTACATTCGGTAGGGTTTATTCATTTACTTACATGTGTGTGGAAAAAATGTAATAAAATAAAAAAGGTGGTGTTTTACGGAGCCTCGCATCCCGGAGTAATATTCCAGACCTGATGGTGAAACAGCGGTTCGTTATAATGATGCATTTATTGATAGAGACCTTAAAGCACTTCTGTAAGTCGCTCTGGATGAGTGTGTCTGCCAAATGCCGCCGTAAATGTAGCGTGTACGGGTCAGTGAAGTCATGTAGAGTACTCTTCACTGACCGAAAAAAAAAAAACTGTCACTATAATACCATTTCCAATTAAAGCACACATACATATGCTAACCTAAGGAATTCTGTTCTGATGGCTAAAGAGACATGACAAGAGACAAGCGAATTCAGTTCTCCATTTCTATTAAAAAATGCAATCGTGAATTTCTATCTCTGACAACATCCTACCCAAGGAAGGTGTGGTACTACCCATGAATCACTGCTGCTTCTATGCAAATGCTGTTTCTTCTGATATTTGCGGTTAAGTTGAGAAAAAGAAACCGTCCTGAAGATGACGTTAGAGCGCAGACAATCAACATACACTGAAAGATCTAGCATAAGAAAAACAAAAACCTATGAGGGTTGAAGAGTCAACTGCATCACATAAACTGCACATCACTAAACGTGACGAAAACCGCTAGTGGTGTCCATGTCGCCTGTTTGATGTAAAGCTGATTACATGCACTTTTGATGGTCCTACAGATACCATAAAACTCTGCATCTATTCCGTGAGCCAGCAGCGCAAATATAACAGACGGTGTGTGTGTGTGTGTGTGTGTGTGTGTGTGTGTGTGTGTGTGTGTGTACAAGAGTAGATAAAGTATTCCACACCACTTGCAGTTTAGATTTCTAATCACGTCCAATCGAGCTTTTGAGCTGAGTGACTGTTAGTGTATGTGGCAAAAGCAGTCATGATGTTATCGTTTCTATAGTAACCACTAATGCCTCGGTGTTTGTTCAGTAGAAATGGGAAACACCAGATTCACCTGATACGCGATACAGAGGTGCCGAACTGATCTGGGTTGTGTTCTATAAACATCACGGTTTTATACATATCCTGATTCAATGTTTATTTATTTATTTTTTTTAGGTTTTGAAAAAGCTTAGCAAACTGTTTGTTGGTACCACACAGGATGTTGTGCTGCCTGACGGTTTATAGTGCATCACCTACAGGATTATAGAGGAACAGCAACATTTTACCACCTACAATGCACTCACTCACCAGTCTCCTATATCTTTTTTTATCCTGCGTACAGGGTCGCGGGGGGGGGCCTGGAGTCTATCCCAGAAGACTTAGTGCACAAAGTGGTGTGCACCCTGGACATACAGTATACACACACTCAAACACTTGTTCACACACAATGGGCAATTTGGGAACACCAATTAGCTGAATCTGTATGTCTCTGGACTGTGGGAGAAAATCCACCAAACACATGAAAACCCCATACACACAGAGGCAGGAATCGAACCTGGAGGTACTGTAGAAGGCGACAGTGCTGACCACTAAAAAAAAGCAAACATAAAAAATGATTGAAGAAGAAAGGAGAGGCCTGTGATGCAACGACTGCCAAAGTATAAGTGATTAAGATTCAGCTAATAGTTGCGGTATAAAAGGAATTAAATGCCTATAAGTCTAATACTCTTCTTGGCACTGGACCTCATCACACCACTAAGTCAATTAGATTCTCCCCCTAATGAGACCTCAGTGGTGGCTCAATCAGTTAAAGCCCTGGGTTACTGATTGGAAGGTTGGTGGTTCAAGTCCCAGCATTGTCAAACAGCCATGCTTAAGCCTGGCCCTAAACCTAAATCATTTCACTGTGCTGTAAGGTATATGTCACAGATAAATTACTCTTATAAGAAGAGCCCCTCCCCCGGCGTGTTCCTCGGCCCTGCAGTTCTCCGAAGGGCGTGGCTCAGCACGAGCTCATTTACATAGAAACCGAAACAGCACATTTAAAGAGGGAGTGCGGTAGTTTTCAGTACTTTGTTCACTAATTCACTGAGAAAACTTTTTTATTTTTGTATTGGCTGGAGTTTACAGAAGCCAACTAGATTTTTTCCATAACGTGACCTCAGTGATGACTCAATCTGTTAAGGCTCTGGGTGACTGATCAGAAGGTCCCAGGTTCAAACCCCACTGAGACCAAGCTGCCACTGTTGGGCCCTTGAGCAACCCTCAGATGTGTAATGAGATAAATGTAACTCCTTGTGGATGAGGGTGTCCGCCAAACACTGTGAAGTGAGAATGAAGTATGAAAACAATGCATTATCTTTGGTGTCTGAAAGAAGACCTAAGTCTTCCTGAGGAAACCGTGAAATACAGAACCTTGTAATTGTTTTCTTAAAACAGCACATCCCCTACGTGACTTACTCCTTCTTATATCCCTTCTTTTTGTATGACTTATTAACATCTCCAAAGTATCTGTGGTTTAACATCACACTGACACTGACATCACACTAAAATGTTTCCTTAGATATTATCACTATCTGAAAGAGGAATCAGAATTACGTTTATGTAAGTCAGTCTGTTTCTGGACGGAGACAGCGAGTGACACTTAAAAATGACCCTCTGCTGTTGTATAATTAACTAAGCAGATCCTGCCAATACGCTCACCTCCGACTGACCTTCGCTTTCCTCTAACAGCTCGCGGGCTAAAACACAGACGTAGACCCGGAGACTTGTAAGAAGCACGGGACCTCACGTGTCGACTGTCAAACCCGTGTAGAGACGACAGGAACGCAGCAACACTTTGGAGATGTAAAAAAAAATAATAAAAAGTCTGACGTTGCACGCTTTTTGCTGAGTGAGAAAGTGAAATCATGTTTTCGGATGAACAGACAGCGGCAGAACTCAGGTGTGTCACTGATGACTAGAGCAAGGAGAAAACACGACCATTGATTAGTTTTACTGCTCCATTGCTTTTTCTTCCGGTATCTCGCTCCCTTTTTCTCTCACCACTTATACCAATTAAGCCTCGTATATGTCTCTTACGCCTGCTTTCATACGTCTGTCCAGCTTTCTATATAATCTTGTTACACCTACAGAAAAGACGACGCTTGTTCAACCGAGGAAACATGACGCCCTTGATAACATCTGCTGGAAGACACAAATGTGTCTGACCTGCAACCATGCGGCAAAACGCCGGGCCTCGGTTTTACACATCGCACCGAGTGAAAGATTCTTCTAAAGTAGAAAAAAAGGAAAGAACTGAATCTACAGTATGTATTCTTCATGTAGAATTATTATTATTGACAATAAATAATCCATCACGCTGATCTTTACTTCAGTTACATCGACAGAGAGTGTGTACTAAAGTAAAACAAACTCGAGGTGTATTCTTTTGGAATTGAAAAACAATCCCGGAAACGTGTATCAGGTTTCCGTTTTATCCTGTTTTTCGGTCTACACCAACTCCATGTGCTCCATCCATCCATCCATCCAATCCGCTGCTGTGTTTTTA
>JAOTRS010000035.1:7632830-7646950 GCA_028565755.1 Dinotopterus cunningtoni
CTCGGACTCCTTGGAACACGTCCCAGCCTGGGCCCGCAGGCAAAGTTCGGTGCAGGTCGGCCCCCACTGGAGGATCCTGTTCCGCGTCCACGAGATGAGGGGGTCGTGTTGCAGCAGCCAGGGATAGCCGAGTATGATTAGAGGTGATGAGATGGGGGTGATGTGAAACTGGAGCTGTTCTTGATGTTAGTCGATGGTGAGAGTGATGGGTTGGGTCTGGTGAGTGATGGGGCTGGAAGAAAGGGGCCGACCGTCGACAGATGTGATACAAACTGGCTGGGATAACGCCTCGATTTTCACCCCCATTTCTTTGGCATAAGTAGAGTCAATGAAGTGGTGCGCCGCCAACCCACAGTAGGCACACAACCCCTCTCGAAACCGGCGTTCGCGTTCTGCCATGGTCAGGGAGGCGCGTCCTAATTGCATGGGCTCCCCGGCTCCAGTGTCAACCACGGCAGGAGGTGGAGATCCGACATGTCCGGTGGTGGTGGTGGTGAAGGTTGTAGGTGGTCGTGGTGTGGCGTAGGCGAAAGTGGGTGCAGGCGGCAGGGTCCTCGGGGCTGGCTTCGGACGAGAGAGAAGGCGCTGATCAATACGGAGGGCGAGCTGGATCAGTCCTTCCAGTGTGGCGGGAAGCTCTCGTCCAGTGAGCTCGTCCTTAATTCGTCAAGCCAGTCCCTCGTAATAGAAAGTTCGGAGCGCGGTGTCCCCCCAGGAGGTCTGTACAGCGAGGGTATGAAATTCAGCGGTATAGCGGCTCACGGACGATCCTCCCTGCCGCAGGTGGTATAGCTTGGTGTCGGTCTCCACCTCGCCCGCAGGGTGTTCAAAAGTGAGTTTGAGCTGGCGGATGAACTCGTTATACGAATGGGCGGTGTCCGAGTCTGATCGAATAACTGCCGTGGCCCACTCTGCTGCCTGCCCGGTTAGCAACGAGACGAGAAGAGCTATGCGCAGCCGATCGGTGGAGTACTTGGCGGAATTTAACTCAAACACCAGATCTAAAGTCGTCAGGAACACACTACATTTCCTGTCCGTGCCATCCCATTTATCTGGTAAAGAGAGGAAAACATCAGAAGGGGGGAGGGGGGTTGCGGGGCCGCGGCCGCCGCGACGGGAGGCCAGCTAGCCGCGCTAGCGACAGCCGCTCGGAGATCCGCGTTCTCCAGCCAGAGCTCCGCAACCTCGCGGCGCAAGGCAGCGACGTCTTGGACGCTCTGGCGCAGAGTAGCGATCTCTCCGGTTAGCTTATCGATAAGCACGGCATGTTGGTTCACCACATCGCAGAGGCGCGCATGATCCGCTGGGTTCACCGCGGATGGCTCAGTCATTCTGTCACGAACTAACCTGTGTTGACCACAAGACGTAGCTTTAGCGGTTAGCCCTTTGTAGCGTGAATGGTAAACCCAAACGTGGAGTGACACGAGTAGGCAGGATAATCACACGATTTAATCTAAGGACTCTCACAAATGGGGAGCAAGGGATAGACACAATCTAAAACGCGTCCTATAAACACACACTCAATCTGAAAGCAAACCCAAGAAAGTGAGTACTCACGAATCGGTGAACGAATCCGAAGCTGCATGGGCAAACTCAATGACTGAGCGATGTGCTGCGCCATCTTGTCTCCTTTTATGCTTCCTGGTTCGCGACCGTATTACTTCTGGGTCCTAGTGCGGGTCGCGGACCGAGTGTGCATGACAATTTAAAGCTAATACTTGTATATACAGTGTAACTGGGGCTGCAGGATAAACATTTTTATTGATTTTATTGACACATATTGTAATTGTGACGTAAACCTCGATATTTAACAATTAAATGTACCATTTTGTATTCAATGACACAAACTATGACATTAGTAGGATGGTTGCCAATATTTATTTATCACCCTAAAAGTAATTACAAAAAGAAACAAAAAAGTAAATTATAGACAAACACTACATAAATTCAAGACTATGTGTATATTATATGTAATAAACTGCAGGCTTTTGCAATTAAATTGCAGAGGTGCATATTACTATTTGGATTTTTATGTGATTAATTGTACAGCTCTAAGTATAACTCATTAAAAGGTAATAAGATTTTCTTTATTTCTAATGCCGTGTGCAGCCATGTTGATTTGTTATGAAAGTCACGCTTCCTGGTTACTCTGTCCAGAAAGAAGTGTTTACTGAGGCAAAAATATGCAAAAATAGTAACAGTAATAGTATCTTTACCAGTACCAAATAATGTAACTATTGTTAAAAACGCACTTAGACAAAATCAGCTGCTTTTGCCCAAAATCTGAGGCATGGATGACTTTCTTATTTATGCAGTTTAACACAAACAGGACACTTGAGATTATGTACCACTTGAAAAATTCCTGTTGTTTTAATGAAATCATCTTCACTTTGTTGTGAGAGATTAATGAGGTATTAATGGTTAAATATTAAAAATGACAAAATCAACTTAATGTTTTCAGATGAAGCCTGATAAAGACATTTCTCTCAAATCATCTCTGTCGCGATCCCTAAAGACAGGCCCAGACAAAACTCTGACTTCCAAAACAACCAAGAAAACCACAAGTGGCAAAGTGCGGAAAGGTCCACCATTTGCCAGCAAACCAGAAACAGTTGTATTTAAGGTAGGTACACACTGACACTTCTCTCTGATGTAGTATAATAAATAATTACACAAATTCTTATTTTATACATTGCATAAACATGAATATTTTATCATGCTTTTTTGCAGGATTTTGACCTTGAAAAGACATATAAGAGAAAGGTTGTACTTACAAACATCTCTAATGTCACAAATTACTGCAGGCTTGTGGGAGTTTCACAGAACCTCACAGATTTCATATCTGTAAGGTGAGAGCGACAATGAGCAATGAGTTTTAATATGTGACTCGTCATATCAAGTCAGGGGTTAAGTTGCACACAAAGATAAAAAATAATACCAATGACATACTGTATGATCAGAAGATGATGATTTTGATAGGCTAAGTGAATGACAGGGCAAACAATTACAAACATAAAAAATACAGTTCATGCACCACTGAAGTTTATTAGGCTACTCATGTACATTATTCATACTCTGTCAAGTTCAATATCTATGTAAGCAAGACCAATCTGTGGAAGTGAGCAGCAGTAGTAAGACTCTGCTCTGTTTGCCATATGTCCATGCCTCCTTTGACGCCCCCAGAAATTCTAAAAACGGCTCTCTTTTTTGTCTCACTCTTTGTCTCTCTGGCTTTTTCTCTCCCTGTTTTTTTTTTTTTTGCTTTATGCCAGAGCCCCCTTCTCCAGAGTATCAGAATCTCTCTCTCTCTCTCTCTCTCTCTCTCTCTCTCTCTCTCTCATACATGCACAAAGCTTCATGTCTTAGTTCACCAAAAACAGGAAATGGGTTGATGGCACACATACTGTTTTAAAGCAGTTCATCTATTTTTATAGAACCTGCTGCTTTTCTAAGCCATTTCTCTAAAATCTGCAGATGACAAATGTCTCTCAGCATGTGCTCATCACTTCCTGCTACATCCTCTCAGGCATATTTTACACACAACAAATGGCGAATCTGTCCATACATCAGACTTGATATTCAAGACCTCAAGAACAGATTTTCTCCCTTTTATATTTAGCCCAAAGTCCCTTTTAACATTGTAATAATTGAACAGGTGACACTAAAGGGTAACTCAGCAGATTACTGTCTCTTTAGGCTGCAAGCCAGCTCATTAATTAAGCCTTTTCAGCTGAATTTGTTACCTTCAGCTCACATGGGATAAATTAGACAGATTGTATCAGCCTGTGTGACTTTGGGAGCTAAATTTAACTGAATGACAGATTGTTGTATGACGTGAACTGCTGAAATAAAACAATCCATGTAAAACCATAATGGGGGGAGGGGGGATGATATTTGGAGTCTCCGTGGAGACACCTATCTAGGCATGTCTCCTCCCCTGCCAAATTTGCAGATAAAGTTCTGAAACCATTAAGGTTGATACTCATGAGTGAATGTCACTGATGCCAGACTGAAACTGTGGAGCGGAACGATTTTAAATCTAATGAATTTCAGGATGGTTAAATCATATAGAGTTAAGAGTTTCTGTTCTACTACTGTAGTAATATGTTGCTTAACTTTTCCATCTCTTAACATGTCACTATCTTAAATAGGGATTCATAGACAGTATTTTTTTGACTTAATGTAGACTTAATGGACGTAAATAGATAGTGTTTTTTGTAAGTTCAACAGCAAGCATTGCTGAGTTTTGCATGTTCTCTCCAAGTCTGCATGGGTTTCCTTCTAAATCTATGGCTTACTTACATCTAAAAAAGGTGGATTGGGTATGCTAATTTCCCTTTAAGTGTGACTGAGTATGTGAATATAGGTGTATTTGTTCAGCATCCCATCCACAGGCTGTATTCCCTCCTTTCTTTCAACATTCCCAGGATAACCTCCTGAAATAGTTACCGAAGATGAATGAATGCCTCACAGGCATCTCTATTACACATTTTCTGTACTCATTCCCAAATGAATGTGCACTGCATCAACCTATCAGTATTCACAATAAAGCTGCATGCTGCAGTAGGGCTAGACTCAAGTTTCTTCTCCATACACTGGTTGACTTCCTGTGGAATTATCCTTTGTCTTATTTTATTTTATTATTTTTTTTGCGTGCATTGACATACTTTAGATGGAATAGATCAAATAAAAACAGAATTTGGGATAACCTGGAAATAGCTTTTATGATACTGGACATTATTCAATTATTCATCCGCCATTGCTTTTCATTACCACTTTTATTAAAATGCTGTATTGATTATTCCTTTGTTTTCTGATGGATAAGCCTGGGCCAACAGCTACAGGCAAACTATCTTCAATCCTGTGTCCAAGTGTACATCACTAAGACTGTTCTTTGTTCCATGACACAAAAACAAGTATTGGAAGTCTATTATATAGACCAGACATTAAACTTGCATTTCGCCAAACACTATCTCAATGTTGAAAGAATAATAACCAAATAAAAGAGAGATTACTTTTATTCAGTTGAAAAGAGAGATTTCAGAGTTATATGTCATGCTCCTTCAGTTTTATTGGTATTAAAACATTTCCAGTGAAACCTGGCATGTAATTATTTTTTTATACTGTGGTTTGTATGTATTTTTCATCTTTTTTTCATTGCAAAGATTCTTTGCTAATCCAATTTTCTATTGTTCATAATTCAGTTTTGAGCCTCCAGGATCAATGTCAGCAGGCATGGCATGTGAACTAGAGGCCATTTTTAGACCATTGGTAAGTTTTTTATTTCACACCCTGCTTCAACATATAGTTCTTATAGTATGTTTTTGAGAAAGAAGGTTAAAACATCACAGGGCTTAAATAGCAGTAACTAACAGACCATATTTGAAGATGCTTCAGCATATTATAATAATAAAATGATGTGTTTAAAGGTTCTTGTGTGAACCAAAACATTTAAGCAAACTGATAACTTTTACAAGAAGCTGTAAATTTAGACTTTCTCGTATTTTTAATGTAGTCTTAAGGTATAGTTCTCCAGGCTTGCTGAAAAACTTTTTTGCCACTCATTTTTGGTACGTTTTTGGTTCTCATTTTCAGTCTTGTCCCCATATATGACTAGTTTCAGAGGAATGTTTTTTGTTTGTTAAGCCACACACTGAGCTACAGTATGAATCAAAAAAGCATAAAAACCATAGATGACAGATGATCAGTCTGTTGATTAGTATACTGACGAGGCTGAATGAGTGGTTGGAACAGATGGGAGGGGAAATAAGGTTGCTGCTGAGGTTGTTACATAAACAACCAATTTTGAAAGTGTATATTTAGACAATTTACACACTTTAGTCATAGTAAAGCATGTGTTTCTGTTTCTTTCATTTAATCAACATCATTGAATATATTTATTAATCATTTTATTTCTTATGAAGAAATGAGGGGTGGCTCAAAACATTTGCACAGTACTGTATACAGTGACGGGTCTTCTATAGAGAAACACACATCAGGCATTCCTTTATATTTTATAAACCTTTTGTAGATTATTTTATCCTTTTCTAATTCTGAAGTAGTCCATGTCCTGTGTTAAACACAATAGAAATCCAGATGATGGCCATTGTTCATGTACCAGTATCATTTACTGTCCTTCTTGATAATCAGATATATGAATTTGCAACATGCTGTACATTTTCTCTCTATCAGATAAATGAAGATTTGGATGGTAAGATCCAGTTTCACTCAGCTGCCGGCCCCTTTGCTGTCATAATCAAGTGCAGAACAAAAAGATGTGAGGTCAGCACTGCTAAAATTTTCTTCCAAGTAATTCTGGTACCACATATAGAGGAACATTTTTATAGATAAGATGGTGCTGTAAGTCTTGGTTTTTTTTTCTATAAATGTTATGTCTTTTCTCTCTTTTCCCCAGATGGTTGTTGATAGCAGCCTCATTGACTTTGGCACGCATGTGGTCGGGGAGACAATTTCACGGGTAATCACCCTGACCAACAGGGGGGCACTGGGTACTCGCTATTCACTGGCTCCCCTCTCCACAAACAGCCTTCAGTTGCATAGTCTCTCGCAGCATTCCTCAACTAGCAAACAGGTAACTTTTGCAATTAGCCACCAAAACAAGCACATCGACTTAACATCTGTCTAGTGACACAGATGTGTGCAAATAGACGTTTTACACTTAGTGTACGTTTATATTGCGGTATGTGAATTATATTGCTTCTATCAGGAGCCTGTTGAGAGCAGGAGCGTGAAGGATGCTGCTTTATGTCATGAGGAAGAAATTCAGGCAGAAAATTCCAACTGCATTACACAGATGGAACTGAAATCAGGTGAACACAACATTTAATTAAAATGTCGCTTCTGTGCAGGATTGCAATGTTTAAAGGTTCACCAAAACAATATGATTTTTTTGTCTAATTGACTAATAACTTGGATTAACTGGGATTTTAGGAACATCCCTTACCAGCTGTGACACATCTGTAGGTGTTGAGGCTTCAGGAGCTGATGCTTTGGAGCAGGATAAGGTCTCAGAGGTTGAGCAGGGCCATGACCATGAGATCACTGAAATTAGCGTTGGCAAAGTAAGTTTCTTCCTAGATATTTGGCATGCCTAAATATTTTTTTTTTAGAAATGTACAGAATTTATGGGCTGTCAGTCAAAAAAATTAATGAATGCATAAAAAAAAACACACACACACAAATATTTGATTTAACACTTTCAGCTTTGATTACAGAGTGTGATGTTATGGCTAATTCATGTGTAAAAATGATTCCTCGTGCTCCCAGAACCACTCTTTGACAATATGAGTCCTGGAATATTCATGTGCCATCAGGGAAGAAAAAAATACATTGATGTGATAACTGGGTCTTTGAGTACATTCAGGTTGTTAGCCGACCTAATTTCATTGCCGCATAACGCTGCTAGGACTAGACCTGAGCAATCAAAGAAACCCCAGATCATAACACTGCCTCCAGAGGTTTGTACAGTGGCCAATATGCATGATGGGTGCATTGCTTCATGTGCTCCCCTTCCTATCCTAACACGCCTATCACTCTGGAATAGGGTGAGTCTGGACTCATATGACCCTTTTCCATTGCTCCAAAGTCTAATCCTTATACTCCCTAGCAAACCGAAACATTTATCCAATTAGCCTCACTGACAAGTGGTTTTCCTATGGCCTCACAGGGGTTTATTCTCAGTCCTTAGATATGGAAATGCTATGGACTCTAATGCTTCAGCACCAGCCGTTTAGGTATTAATGCGTTGGATATTTTTTAACATAATACCAGTAATTTTCTTTTTGTCTTTGCTTGATGCAGGCCAATAATTTGACACTTCTTTTTTCGCCAGGCAGTGTATATTAGATGTATCTGAATGTGTCAATTTCAGCCTTTTTGTGAACAAACAAAAGTATAAAACTGGCTTTTATTTACTGACAGTTTAGGAACAACAGTGAGCGAAACTTATTTATTAACCATGCGTATGCATAGTTTTGTGCATAAACCTTCCCTACTCACATTTTCTAGAACACCATTAACACCACTATCAGGTGAACTGAATAACATTGATTACTATACATCAGTAGACTGGTGACAGGATAATGGGCACCTAAGGCTCACCCATGCCCGTGGGGATCCAAGGCCAGCCCATCCCATCCAATCCCACAGAAAAGCCAATGCAGCACAAATCACCACAAAAAGTCAATGCTAGCCATGATAGAAATGTACCAGAACACCTAATCGACCACAGCCTGCTGTGCAAGGGGCTCAATAGGTAAAGAGCCCAAGGATGCCATCCCGGCCTCCAAAGTCTCTAGATCCCAATCCATTGGAATGCGCCAGATAAACAAGTCCAGTATACAGAGGCCCCAATTCTGCAAGACCCACAACACCCAACGTTGTGGTGACAGACATTACAGCACAATTCCAGAGGTCCTGCAAAGCCACCCCACCCCGATGGCACAAAGAGACTTCAAAACCTAGGCTGTTTTTTTTTTTTATGTTAATGGTTTTAATGTTATGGGTGATCTGTGTATGCAGAAACTCCTAGTGGTAGAAAAGTGTAATCACAGGTAAACTGGTTATAAGTATTTTCTTGTCAGCATAATTGACTAAAATATATGTGAAAAAAAATCACACAAAAATATTCAAAGAATTTTTGGAAAGCAAAACACAGCAACCATTGCTTGTTCCTTTTTTGTCTTTTCTACTTTAGGGTTTTAGTCATAGGCACATTTTAATGAGAAATTTGAGACAGGTCTGGCATTTTCCAACCAAAAAGAAGTCAAATTATGACATATGTCAAACATGCATTCATATCACTCATGCACAACCTTAGATTTCCAAAAACAGCACCAGAAAAGACAACAGTAATGAGGGATTTCCATTTTTAGTCAGGTCCAATAATAATAATAAATGTGACCTACTTCTTACAGTTATACTACAAAGATGAATGTGTGCTAATTAAATTTCTAATTTCTAATCTCTGTAGTATTGTACTTCTATTCACCCATAAACTATTCTTACAAGTTGCACTGATTAATTTTAATTTTGCGCTTCTTTCTGTAAGAGCTATTTTCCTTAGCTCTCCTGAGATCAGCTGGATGCTGATTGGGTTCTGGACTGCAAGTTTTCCTGCATAACAGGCTACATTGTGCCACCACATTGTCATGGTGTCTTTGTGTCCATATTGAATGTGACACCTGGAGATGCTATGTGGGAGGTGAAAGAAAACAAGAGAAACTGCTCAAGTCTGGACCTTGGTGTCATCATTGCTAGTTATGGCCATGTCTGCTATATCTCTGTGATTTCTCATTTGATGTGTTAATGCCATGCTGATTATTGTGAGAGGCTTACAGTATTTGTTCAGCCACTAAAATTACACTGGAGCATGGATTACACTGATGCTACACAAGCACAAATAACCTTGGCTAATTGCAGAAAATTACCCATATGATTGATTCAGTCATATTCAGTATTCGACTCTTATAAGAATAAAAGGAAATCTAGGAAAAAAAGGGAAAGGCAGAATACAATATCATCTGCACCACTGAAAGAAATACATGAGAAAGGAATAAAATGATGGAAATTTAGACAGGGAAGAACCAGTATGCTGTTATATTGTTATATTATTAATCAATCAGTGACTCATTAGGTGCTGCTTACTCTGAGCTACAGTTTTCCGTAAACTCCTAAAGCTAACATGAAACTTTGCACATTAATTTTTTCTTTAGGTACTTGAGGGTGAGGTGGGCCCATTCGCTAGTGTCAAACTGCCCATCATTTTTACACCGACCATCCCAGGAGAAACTAAGCTAGATATTAAGATCACATTTTCACAACCCAACTGTGAAGCGGTAAGGAGCATTGCAGATTGAGTAAACTTTTGTCGTATGGTCCCAACTGTGAACTGAATATACTTTTTAAAAAATCTAGTTAGTGGTGTCAGCCTACGGAGTGGCTGAGTGTGTTCCTGTGTGGGTGACCAAGCCGAGCATGGACCTAAAAATCTGCATGTATGATCGTCTTTACCAAGACAGCATTGAAGTGCAAAGCAGGTGGGACAAAAATCTTATATTTTTGGTGCCATACTATATAAAATCCCCATGAAACATGTTAGCAGCATAATGAGCATGACCATAGATTTTACATACTGTAGGCTAGGACAACATACCCTCAAAAAAATTATTATAAAATTTAGTAATTACAAAAGGCTTTCAACCTTGACTTAAACTACCAGTTTGGACACGCCTTCCAGTCTAATGGTTGTTCTTTATTTGAATTATTTTCTACATTGTGGAACAATGCTGAAGGCATCCAAAATATGAAATAATCTCTTCCGAACAGTTGAGTTTAAGAACTGAAGCATTTATGTACTGTAGGCTCTGTGATGGACTGATGGACTGTTGTTTCTCTGTACTTGGTTACATAAGTCCATATGTCTTCCTTTTGTCCTTTTATAATGTAGAAACTAAAAAAACAACAAAAGTAAAATGGAATATATGTCCGAACACAGCCTTCCAATACAGCAGGTGTGTTTCCCATTGCCGGCAAGGCATACACAGCAGACGTAATCTTATTAAGGGTTTAGCAACTTTCAGCAAAATTTTCAGCATATCTATTTCTCATAAGCCACCCAAAAGGCCTAAATCTAGCTTAAAAGAATCATGGTGAATACAGAGTTTATTTATTTATTAATTTTTTATAAAATGGCAACCCTATTAACCGTTCTGCCTGATGCTCCTCCACGATTCATGGAGCAGCAAGATTTTTTTCAATAAGTCTTGTTAGTCCTTGTTTCAGTTCTCATTTTTTAAACACTAAAATAGTGTAATTTAACATTGTGCAATATAAAAACTGTTGTTAATAAAAATTAGTAGATCACTAAATGCCACAAATGTGTTGTATACAGTGGTGGAGTAGTTTTAAATTCTTCCCACTACTACTACTGTATGTAGCCACAATGCAAAGAAAATAAACCATGGAGTGCTTCAGCATTCATAACCGGGAAATAGGGGGAAAAAAGATTTGCTACAGGTTTAGAAATCCTCGTAAACATTAGAGAAAGAGAGAGAAAGAGGCGGAGATTTACACACTTTTACCATGACTTTCGGGCAACAATGGGCAAATACCAGCTTAGTAGTTTTGCAGTACATTTGAGGGTAAGTAATTAGGAAAGATTTGGAAAATCCAAATTTTAATGGAGTAGTATTTTACCTAGGGGATCTCTACTTTCACTCAAATACGGGATTTGTGTACTTCATCCACCACTGCTAAATGCTGGCGCTCTCCACAGCATGATATTGACTGTGTGAGGAAAATACATTTAACTAGCCAGCTCATGGTGAACACATATTCAGTCAGACTGACCTTTTAAAAAAAAATCTAAACCTTTGTTAATCTTGCTAATTATTTATCTAAGATCATCCCTGAAGGGGCAAAATGTTTGTTTTATATACATGTTAAAGTATGTTAAAGCAGTCCAAGTGCAGAAGGCAAGATCTGTATGAATACTGGTGTAAATTCTTGCATGTAGTAATAAACGTTACAAGCGATTCATGTCAGATATAAAATGAAAACTCATCACAAAATGCTGTTTAAAACAGAGGTAAGCCTTGGTCACTCATCCATAATTAAAATTACCCAGGTGGATTCAGCTTTGCTGGTGTTTATTTGCTTTTTTGTCAGTTAAAATCATGCTCATGTGCCATATGGAAACAGGCACGAGGAGGATTTTAAAATCTAGAAACCTGTCACTATTGCCATGAATCAAGAGTCTGTAGGAAGACTTAAATCCTTGCAGAAAATCCCTCATCAGCTTAAAATACAACAGATATGTCATTTCCATTAAAATATTAGCATTATTTGTTTTACATTATTGTGTTTTAAATATTCAGTATATTTATGGAAGATTCACACAGGAAATGCAAAAATAATAATAATAAAAAAATCCTTTTATTGTTATGTATCTTACACAACTGGTGACTAATGCCCAGTGTCTACTGTGTGTTATTTATAGTCTTACTGTAGGTAGTTATGTGGGTTAGCGTGTTTTGTGCATGTTTGCCTCTGTGTGTGTGTATGTGTGTGTGTGAGTGAGAATGTGTATGCCCACCTCTGAACAAAGCCCACCCTCGTCATTGATTCACTTCACAACACCCATGTGATGTATGTTTACTCGCAGGAAACAGTGCTAAAAAAGGATTCAGAGCTCTCACTAAAACAGGTTTGCAAGTGTGTGAGACTCTACACGTGAATCACGTGATTAAAGCATTCGAATTCGCGCGAAAGGAATCAGCTGAACTCAAACACTCTGAGAGAAAACATTGACATGGAATTCAGTGCTTTCTGAAAGCAGCTTAGAACAAACCCTTCATCCCGTCATCTCTGCCTAGTATAACAGCCGTTCTTACTGACAACCCCTCCCACGTACACACACAAACACTCTCACACACACACACGTACTGTACACACCCTCCATCTTTCATGCAGTTACACACACCCACACAAATGTACACTGCACAAACATAAACCCACGTCCACAAACACAACCCACTTCTCCCAGTTGACACACACACAAACCCATGAGCTTGGAGCAATCCTTGGGTCCATTCCTTTTTTCTTTTTTTCTATTGCTCCTTTTTCATGTGCTCCCTCTATGAGCTGCGCACTCCTTTTGATATTGGTCCGCAGGATTCTTAATATAGATATACTGTGTGTGCGTGTGTGTATGTGTATGAGTTTTCCCCTCAGTGCTGCATATTTACTAAGTGGGTTGACAGCAGCAGCTTTTTAGACTGTACTACGTCAGTGCAAATGTGGAATACAGTAAAAAAAAAAGGATAATATCGTTGGACTTTTGGCAGTGTGTAATAGAGCCAGGGTATATAGACCAAAACACTCACAGACTGTATATACTAAGAATATTCAGAGACTTACAGCAGTTCATCCTATGGACCTATTAAGCATTGAAAGTGACAGTGCTGCAAGAGCATAGAGGGTGTTTTTTTGCTCCATCCAGGAACAAAGAATGACACAGATCACATCTCCAGTAAATATATTTTGTATTTTGTAATTGTATATACTTTATGTATGTATATATATTCAATGCTGTTTAAATGCTGATCACGTTCTGTTTATGTAGTGTGTTAACAATTCAAGGTTCAATAAGTTTTTTTATTGCAAAAATATTTTTGAAGGTGCAAAAAAAAGTATGTCTGTATATACAATTTTTCCCCTCTGCTGTATATGCATACAGATAATTATAGAATTAGAAAATAAAGACATAAACGAAGAGCTCGTGATGACTATATAGCCATAGTTGGACTGTTTTCGTTTTATTCCCTGCTGCCTTGTATTGAAATGTTGAAGGAATTTAATAATACTTTATAATGCGCCGATAATTATTGTATCCTTCATGATATTTACAGTGATATTTTTATATGTTAGAATATATTTCCTAGTGCAGGTTTAGGCTAAAATTAAATACAATCTGTCATTTGCGGTGTTTAGTTGTTTATTGGATGAGCCTTACTTTATTGGGAACCATTAGGACAACATAGAGATGCTTTATAGAGAAAACAATGGCTAGCATGGATTTGTCCAATTAGGCTTAAAGTTTAAAAACCCCAACTCATTTTCATAATTAGCTTCTTGTTGTTACCTCTAGCTTCTGTGGCAAATTTAGCACCGGCTTTGAAGGGAAAAGGGACGGTACTGTTTTATTTTTCACCGAAGAGATTTTTGGGGGCATTTTTTCCTGCCTGGCTCAGGTTAGGTGGGAATATATACAGTATATATACAGCACAAAATATATATAGCACAAACACTCACTGGCACTCTTAATAGGAACACTTTTAGATTTGGGATTAATAGTCCCAAACTATTATGTTAAAATTATTTTGGCCATATAAGTGTGTTTTGTTTGTTTTTTTTTTGCATGATTTTGAAAACGGCATGAATACACCTCATGCATGAGATGAAATCAGCTTGCAGTTTTGTTTGTGGAAATATTAATATGCAATTAAGTATCAAGAATATGTTGGTAATAATAATATGTTGAGTTTTAATTAAAGTTTTTAACTTATGTTTTAAATGTGCTTTTGTAGTAAGTCACTCAT
>JAOTRS010000035.1:7696976-7709485 GCA_028565755.1 Dinotopterus cunningtoni
GAGTGAGTGTGTGTGAGAGGGAGAAAGAGAAAGAAACGTGCCGCTGTCTTCGCGCCCGTGGTGTGCCGGTGTGTGTCCCCCCCGTTTGGCGAATCGAAAGCTGGGTGCGGGGAGTGGCGCTCCTCGGTAACGCTCGTTAGCTCGACGGAGAGAAAGGGGGAACTCTGTATCTCTGCTGTTTCCAGTCAATGCGATATAAACCACGGATTCCCACGACTGAAAACGGGTAAGAGCTTAATTCTAAACACTTGAATTTCATCCGAATCTTTTTTATGAATCATTTCTTACGGCTGAGTCGCAGCTGCAGAGAGCTAGCTAAGTCGGCTAATTGGGCTGATTGACTTCCCTGCTTGTGTGACGGGGGAGGGGGTGGGGGGCTGCTGCTGCTGGTAGTGGTGGTGGTGGTGGTGGTAAACTAAAGTAAACACATCATTTGCTGATTAGCCGAATTCAATTTAATAGTTCACAAGTAGTTACAGTTATTTCGACATATACGAGTACATGTCTTTCTTCCATTTTGTATTCGTATAGGACAAGCCTGGAAAATGGCAGCGCTTTTTTTTTTTTTTTTTAAATAAAAATCACGGTCATGTGCCAGAGAATGTTGCTCGGGTTCACGGCACCTCCTCTCCTGTTAGCTAGGAAGCTAATACCCTCACTGTTCATTCAGAAATTATTGTCCTGTGGTGTTATTAAAGGTTAATTTAGCACTGGGGGCCGTTTATTTGTTAATGTTTGAGACACACATTCGCCGTTGTGTGTGTGTTTCTGGTGAACCCTCGGCGTCCACCATTTGAAGGGTTCCGGTGCGGATGAGAGATCCATCTTGGAAACAAGTTGCTCGCGCTAAACCAGCTACGGTCTGATTCCACCCCCCCCCCACACACACACACGCATACACACACGGAAAAGCGTTTTATTATTTATTTTGGTCAACTAATGTATGAGGATTATAGCAAAGATAAATGAAGGATTTCGTGAAAACGCAGTGGTGAGTGTACTGTGGAAATGGCTCGCGCGCGCGCCCTGTCCCTGTGTGTGCCTCCTGTGCTGGTTATTTCCAGTTATGGAGCCTCGATCGAAAAAAGGTTGAAATCAGGGCGGTTGTGGCAATCGTGTTAACCCTTCGCTTTTGAAATCTTGCGTTTCTCATCTGGGCTCATCCTGAATAGAAACAGGTTTAACGATGATATAACGTTAAACAGCTTGCGCGCACACGCACCGTTTAAGGGTGTCTCGGCGGGTGCAGTTGGGACTTATTGCATGGGTTAGCGCCCGCCATCATGTCTGTGCGACAGATGCTTCTAGCACTCCTGGATTATGATAAGTTTTTAGTAGGTAAATAAATAAATAAACCGTTGCGTGTTCGTTGGATGATGCCCGCAGCAGCCTGGTGGTGAGTGACAGCTCGGTGTCTTACCATTTTAACAACTTCAGCTCAGGGCTTTAACTCATTGTGCGGTGGTTGTTTTTGATCAGATCTTTAACCTAATCGTCTACTTTTAACGAGTTGGAAATGAGTTAATTGGCTTTTGGGTGAGAGAAAGAGAGATCCGGCTGCAAATCTCGGCCCTGGTGGCGGTGGAGAGGAAACAGGGCGGCTTTCTTTTCTTTGCAACAAGGAAGCCGTCGATTGTAGCGAGCCGAAAAACGCAAAAGATATTCAAAGAATTTTTTTTCAGTCGGATTGAGAAACATACACGTTAGTTTGTTCGTCTCTCTCCCTGTCTCTCTCTCTCTCTGCAGTCTCTCTAGCGCGTGCGCTACCGAAGCGCTCCTCTCTCTCTCTCTGTCTCACACACACTCACACTTATATTCTTCGATTATAGAATGGCAGCCTTTACAAAATAATAATAAAAATCCCCACACATGTCAATCTCATTCTAAATCTCGGTGCCGTGTCGGTTCCTGGTGCCGGTCTGATCCTCCCCGGACACTGAAAGGCTCCTTGTATTCTCAACCTGAAGCAGCTGCAACCAACAAGATGGCGTTTGCAGCGCCCCCCCCCCCCCATTCTTTTCCCTTCTCCTGCCTCCGACCAAGCAGCACATTAACCCTGGACATTGTGGTTACGTGGAAAAGCCATACTCCGATAATGTTTCTTTAGATTAGCTTCCGATGCGGTGGGAAATTGCATTTCTTTTTCTTTTTTTCCTTCCTTTTTTAAGCCCAAAGCGAGCGAGTCTGTGTTTAATGGCAGCAGGTTGAGGACAACATGGAGGAGTGGAGTAACTATTGGGGCTTTCACTTTTATCCATGCACTGAGTGAATTGTTCTTATGTATATAAAACTGTGTGTGTGCAGTCAAGACAGATCACGGACATTTCTGATTCTGTTAGGAGTTTTTATTTTTTATTTTTTAGAATTATATCCTGATTCGCACTAGCTAATGTCATCATTAATGTGGCCCTTACATTTTGCACCGTCTTGTAATTAGTGGTGCTTGCGAAGCATTATTGTTAGCTCTCAGGCTTATTCTTTTTTTCTGTTTATTATTCTTTTTCTTTCGTACAAAAGTTTGGCGCGTAACTAGTCCCGGTTTGTCGTAGACCCATAAATGAGGTTTCAAATCGGGCAGCGTATTCGGATTGGGGTGGTATGACTTTTCTAAGGGGTGGGCAGTTAACCGCCCCAAAAAGTCCCAAAGACTTTACATTGAGACCAACTTTGACGGATTGTAGCGCAGAGCTAGAATTTTGTAGAAAGATAAAATTCACCATATTTGAAACAAAACATACCCTCCAAGAGGGTATAAGTTGTACCCCTGGGGCACAAGAAGCGCCCAAATTTGCCCTATTGACATATAATGGGGAAAAAAATCTCAGACTTAACATTGAGACCAAATTTGATGGATTGTAGCGCAGACCAAGAATTTTATAGAAGTCTCAAATTTAACGCATGTAAAGAGGTTTGCAAACTGTGTCAGAACATGCCCCGCAGAAGGGTATAGGTTTTACCCCCGGGGCACAAGAGGTACCCAAATTTGCCCCATTGACTTATAATGGAGATTTTTCTAATCCTGTAACTGTTTATCGTAGACACAAGGAAGAGGTGTCAAATTGTGCGGCTTATTCAGGAATAGGGTGCTTGAGATGACTTTTCTAAGGGGTGGGGGAGGGGGGAGAGATTGGGGAGCTCATTTAACTCTGGCAACCAATCAGTCTTTCCATTTATCATATGATGCTCATAAGCCACACTCATAATATCATTAGCATGCTGTTAGCATGATGCTAACGTTATGCTAACAATATTAGCATGTTGCTAGCATTACGCTAACAATACCAACATTTCGCTAATAACATGATTAGCATAATGCTAGTGAAATTAGCATGTTGCTAGCGTGACGTTTAGCTGATTAGCATGTTGTTAGCATTGTGCTAAGTACATTAGCATATTGCTAGCAACATCATAAGAATGTCGCTAACATGATGCTAGAGTGTTTGTGCATGTTGCTAGCATGACTCCACTGTTTTGCCACGGCAAGGACCACTCTCATTTTCTTCAGAAAATGTACCTCTCTAGTTTTTTTTATTTTTTATTATTATTTCCTCCTTTGCCCTGTAATACACATGTACAGGCTATGCGCACACACCTCAGGTTGTGCACACGTTTAGACAAGACCTTGTTTGCTCAGTAGCCGTGCTCAGTCACACAGATCAGTATTAAGAATTTGCAGCGCCCTGGCATCCGTTTTTAACATCCATGCCTTTAAAATAATGCCTCACATTCCAATTCAGTGCCGCAATACACCTTTAGGTTGCAATATATATATGTCACCTTTCTTTAACACCTGTTATTAGCCTATCATGATTAATAGGTCTTAATTTATTTTAAATCTGTCTGTTCCTCTGTCGTGCTTCCAGATGTTAAAGTAGTTTTGAGAAACATATGACCGGCTCAGAATTATCTGCCCCATGTAACACAGTGGACGTTAGTGTTTAATATTTCTCCCTTCCTGTGACTCACTGATTCTGTCTGTTTATCCCCCTCCATTTTCAGCTTGCAGTCCTGAATAGGATTAAATTCCTGCCGTTTTTGGACCATAGCTTTTAGGATTATGGACTCGGTCATTGATACAGCTGATTTGAGTCGTTTGAGGTCTCCCCCCTCCCCCCTTCCCGGATATTCTTCCGTTCCCGCAAACAACTTTCACTCTAGGTTACAACCCTATTTAGTAGCTTTTGTAATTTGAGACGAATTCTGAATGAAACTCTGCGCCGCTCCTACCTAGCCCTGTATGAGATTTCAACACGGAACTCGATTCAAGTAGAAGTATCCAGCTCATATTATGGTTTGTCGGAAATATGTGATGTTCTAACTAAAGCCCAGTTTAGACTGTGCGTTCAGTAGTCTTTTAAGATGACGGTCACCTTGCACGCAAAATAATTTTGAACAGAGTGCTATTATAGACTGTTAAGACACCTTCAATGTAAGCTTAAGTTAAGGACAATATAAGTTCTGTGCATTTAAATGTTTCATTTGGTTGCGCCATGTTTCCTCTACAATTTGTAGCTGTGTTGGTATCATGCCTTTCTTTTATTGATGCCTTTTTGACAGACCAAGATCTGAATGAAAAGATTTGACACTTGGGTAACGCTTGGTTGTAGTTGGTGGCAATGGTGCTAAATCGGATGCTGGTGAACGTGTAATAATACGCACTGATTTCAGCTTGAGACCAAGATATATTATGGCGTGAGATCTTTGTAGATGATGGACCTCATATAGCCAGACCTCGTACAGCATGAATCCGGTTAGTACGAATGTAGCGCTTTCAGTTATTTAACATGGAAACCGTTCTTGCTGGCACCACTGAACATATCTGGTACATACACACACGTGTATGTTCACACGTTTATGTTGCTTTGAGTGGCTGTTTTTGTTGTCGGGTTCATCGTTACAGGTTGCAACTGGAATCCTGTACAGATGATTTCTCCTGTTCTGGTAAGTTGATCCTGGTGTCTTTGAGTAAGGAAGTCACCACAAACTAAGACAAGACTTGTTTGGATGCTTGTAATGATGTGTGAGACACCTCATGGACTTAAACTTACCCCTTTCATTGTCAAAATCCAGTTTGAAGACCTAACATTTTATTTATTTTTAAAAAAATGTTTTTTTCGGTAAGATATTGAATCAATTAATATGTTTTACTCTTTATTTTGGCTTGTGTAGGAAAATGACAAGTTCCTAAACTAAAATCAGCCCCAGTAGACCTTTCTTACAACGCCCAGTAAAAATCCTGTAGCAGGAAGTTCTCTTTTTTTTTTTTTGTTGCTTGTGCATGTGTTTCCTGTTAACTATTTTTCAAGCAGTTGCTTCCATGTTTTCTCTCTCTCTCTCTCTCTCTCTCTCTCTCGCTCGTCCCCAGTGTTCCATATGTATCAGTGTATTAGGCATATAGCCAGGTGTTTAAGCTAACAAGCGAAGGTGGTGATCGATTGTTGGGTTCTAAAAATAACATTTGGATACCAGATCTAAAAAATTACAAGTTATTCAGGGGGTTAAAACAGCTGTAGTTAGTTGAACATCTTTTCGAGGTTAAAGGAGGTTAAAATCTGCTTTGGTTCTTAAGTAATAAGATTTTTTTAATGGTTAGAGATTAAGGGGAAAACCATGTCACATGTGAATAAATGCATTTAAAACAAGTGACTGAAAGATTTTAAAGCACCTAATATTCAACACTAAACTACATCTGATCATTTTGTGCTTTAATCGTATTACTAGTACGGAGTAACTTCTGTGTTCTACAGTCCATGTACTCTCACACACTGTATTAGTTTAGCTTGTGCAGATAGCCATAGGGCTTTTAGCTCAGTTAGGTTAGATAGCACTTGTCCTCACTGACAGCTGATATGAAAAGTTGTCCATACAAACAGTAAAATTCTAATTGTTTTGGTTGAGCTGACTTGTTTGACTTATTTAGTAGTTTTCTTTTTGACCTTTCCAGTTCCATTTGCTGATTTGATTGAAGCTTTTACACGGTTAGGACAGGATGCAGTTGAGAGTCTTGGCATAGGCATCCAACAATGCAGCTGCGTGGTTCTGGGATCTAAGCTCTCAACCTTCCAGTGTGTGGACCAAAGCCCACCCCGAGTCCAAAAAGCTGATGATGATGCAACTGTTCAAGACAGCCTAATTGTAACTTAAAAACAAACTATGTTCAAAACACAAAAAAAAAAAAAACGCATGATCAGTAAAATATAAACATCAAGACAGTAAGCAGTGTATTGTTTGTTGTTTCAGGGTCAGTGCCTAACCAGAATGAGAAAATGAAGCAATTTCATATGGTTGGTCATCCGTTTCTGTTTCTACCGTTTGATAATAAGATCAGAACAAAGTTGAGACTTGTACAGTTCTTGGACTTTATACAATATGTGACTCTTCAGTCTACACCTTCAGTAGTACTAGCCTTTCCCTTTCACTGAGTGGTTTGCATAAAACTGTCCTCACTTTTCCTGAGTTGCTGGTCACCGTGCAAACTCTACGGTGCGGTTTTGAATATCCAAACTTTATGGCAGTGACAGACGACTTTGCATACCGTGGGGTAAACCTGTTGCAATTTTTGCATGCCCTGCCGCAGGAGTTTTTTGACTAAAGGCTTGGCTTTCTGTTTACGTTCCTAGGCCTGAGTGACAGGAAGATAAATACACATGCTTGTTGCCAAGACTTCCCCCCACTGTTATTTTACTTTCCTTAGTTTAGAAGCAGAAGCACTAATTCCAAAACCAGGACGGTTCTTGAGTGAAAATAAAATGATTAGCTTTGAGTCATGTGAACGTTATGCTCAGTAGCACCTCTAAAATGTTTAGCGTTGGTGTGTAAACTTGTCATGATTTCTTTAATAATTACTTTAAACTTAAACAAGCTAAACGTGGGTTTCAAGGACCACCTTGAACCAACTTGTAGTGCCAAAAAGGTTCTGTCAGGATTTTATAATTATTTTCTGTTAAACACAATCTACACTACATTGGTAGAGGTGCTGCGTGTGGAAGAGTCTTTAACATTTTTAATCTTTGGTGGTGTTGGCATTTTAAGTGAGTCTCTCAGAGCCAGAGTACAGACAACACGAGCGTTATCCAGAGGAACCAGTTTAGCTGGAGGCATCAACACACGGACAGTGGAATGACTAGAGAGTTCACTCTTTTTTTTTTTTTTTTTTTTCCTTCCCTTTTTACGCTTGAGCACTTGTTTAGAAGCAAGGCAAACATACCTATAGGCAGCTTGAGCAAACTATCTCCAAGAGATACCAGGTAATGCGGTGTGGTCATAAATAAGTGTAGCGAAGACAAACCATACAAAAGAACAGGACTTGCCATTATATTTTCTAGTGTAATTTTTTTTTTTGTACTGATTAAATGCGATTAATCCAACCTGTAGTTTTCATCACAAAACCAAAATATTCTTCCTTATTAATCGTACAATCCATTGGTTCTTTTAAAATCTCTATCAGCGATTAGGCCGTAGCTGCTTGTGTCGTATTGCTGCCATCTCTTCCTGCGCTTTGTGTGACCTAAATATACTCTCTGTGGCACTTGTTCCAGCTTACTCCTTAGATATTAAGGTCTATTAATAATTTCCATGTCAAAAGTTCACTTGGTAAATGAAGTCTTAAACTTAAAAACGACCCTGTTTTTATTTGGAGGAGGATGCATTGCGGTAGCCAACCCTCTCTCCCTTTCTTCCCAAGGTCTTTTGATTCTGTTAGACCACAGTATGAATTACTGGATGTGAACTTGAAAGGGAGGGGCACAAACAGATGAATACGCTTTATATTTATCATAGATTATGATGTGGTATTGATGTTATTGAGAACAAGTTAAAAAGGTTGGAACAGAGGAATCATTGTTGGGTAGCAGACACAAGACTGATCAAGCACACTAAAGGAAGGTCACATGAACGTGTACGTACACACGGACACCCCCCTTATATATACATATACCATGTATATACATACACATGTTTACAAACACTGGCCAATTCATTAGGTGTTGCTGAGCCTATTTGCCTTCAGAATTGCCTTAATTCTTTGTGGCATAGATTCAACAAGGTGCTAGGAAACATTCCTTAGAGATTTTGGTCCATATTGGCATGCGTGATTTAAATCTCCCATTCCACCACGTCACAAAGGTGTGCGCTATTTGATTGAGATCTGGTGACTGTGGAGGCCTTTTGAGTACAGTGAACTCATTGTCATGCTCAGGAAACCAGTTTGAGATTGTTAAAGCTTTGACATGCGTTATCTTGTGGTCAAGGAATGGACATGATCAGGAAGTGTACAAGTGTGCCAAGAAAATATCCCCACATCATTACACCACCAGCCTGAACCATTGAAGGCATGATGGATCCATGCTCTTGTGTTCACACCAAATTTTGACCCCACCGTCTGAATGTTGCAGCAGAAATCAGGACTCATCAGACCAGGCAACGTTTTCTCTTGGCCAATTTTGGTGAGCCCATGCGAATTGTAGCGTTAGTTTCCTGTCCTTAGCTAACTGGGGTGTCACTCAGTGTGGTCGTCTCGTGCTGTAGCCCATCTACTTCAATATTCGACATGTTTGTCCTGCTCAAACCAGTCCGGCCATTCTCCTCTGACCTTTGGCATTAACAAGGCATTTTTGCCCAAAGAACTGCCAATCCCTGGATATTATCTGTAAAACCTAGAGATGGTTGATGGTGGAAATCCCAGTAGATCAACAGTTTCAGAAATACCCTAACCAGCCTGTCTGGGACCAACAATCGTGCCATGTTCGAAGTCCCTCAAATCACCTTTCTTCCCTATTCTTATGCTCGGTTTGGATTTCAGCAGATTGGGTTGTCCATGTATACATGCCTGCATGCTCTGAGTTGCTTCTGTGTGATTGGTTGATTTAGATGTTTGTGTTAACGAGCAATTGAAAAGGTGTAGCTAGTGAAGTGTTCGTTGGGGGTCTCTGTACGTTTAAGGTTCAGGTGGTGGTACTAGGTCTCCATTGCCCAAATGTCGTTCTTCACAAAACAATGACGTTCTTTTTTCAACAGTGCACCAGTTCTGTAAATCCCCATTTAATTGGGAGGAAATAGATGAAGATGAATAGCTGGTCAGGTTTGTGGCCACAGGATGCAGGACATTTTTGTTTTTTCTTCCTTTCCTTTCCAGATACTTCCCATTGTGTTCTTTGCTCCTGTTTTAGCAATTCAAGGCACACATCTTGTATGTATTGGTACGGTGTGGTAAGTTTCTTCACCATCTCAGTTACGAGCAGCGTGAAGTCTACACACACCCACACACACACAAACACACACACACTGTCCATTTTTGGTTTGCTCCAATAGCCCACTTAGCACTGAGCTGTCCTGGTTACTCAAAATTGGACACAGAGCTATTAATTTGTGTGAGCTTAGTCTTGTAGTGTTAGGCACAAGGACTAGGGTCAGATGCAGTATTGAGACTGTTCGATACTAAAACAAGATTTTGGGCAATGAATGACACAAAAACACACACTTGATAGATATCCATGGAAAAACCCGTATTATCAGCAGGACAGTGTTCTCAGTTTCATGAAATTGAAGCAACTGACTATGAAATTAAAGCACAGATTTGTTGAATGTGCTCTCAAGTCATATGTTAGAAGATTGTGTTGATCGGTCAAGACCGACCAGCTTTTTGTCTGATCATAAATGTTTTCCCCATTATTAACCCAAACTCGAACGTAATACTTAAATGGCTGTATAGCGCTTCCATTTATAGCCCATTACTATGTGACCCCAAGCTGTGCTGTTATGAAGCTAAAAATAGTGTTCCAAGCATGGAGTAAAATTGTGGTTAGCAGAGGGGGGGATACCTCGCACCACATGGACTGTTAAACAGCATCAGTTCATCATTTAAGGATATGTTTTTCTCCATGTTTAACACCATTCTTGGTCTTGAAAACTGATATTGTATCTGGCTCATAAAGAAATAATCTGACTCCTTATAACCCCTCAATATACAGATAATGTTTGTTTGTTTATGTAATTTGAGGGAGCTCTTCGCCATAGAGCCAATTCACTGTCCAGTAGAGGTCAGAAATTGTCAATCTGAAGCTTAGACAAATTGCTGATGTTATCCCTTTTGTGTATTGGAATGGTTTTCTTTTTGAATTTCTTCTTACAGGTTTTTTCCCCCACTTGTCTGACTACTACTCAGCAACGTAAGCAGATTGTGAACTTCTTAAACTCATCTTTTCCACTCGCCACTTTTGTGCGTCTTGGCAATCCTGTAATGCGCCCTGTCATTGGACAGAATTCAAGATCGACCGATAGCCTTAGCTTTATATACCTTTAGTTGTTTACTTTGTAGTATTGCCACTTTCAATACACTTTGTGAAACTCTACTGAGCACGGTTGCCTATCCGTGGATATACAGCCTTGCCCTGCACAGGGCGGTGGTGTTAACCACTACGTCTCTGAAAGAGGAAGTAGAGAGAATGTAAATGGTAAAAAGTAAAGTTGTCCCAGTGCTCATGGTTACACATAATCTTGGCTCCTGTAAGAAGACGAGCTCAGATTGATTCTAGGAATGGCCAAAATTTTAGTTCGGAAAAGCACAAGCAATGCACTCCGACCTCAAATTCCCAGCCCTCATAAGTCTTCCATCATATTTCTGACAGCACAACATATTCTCATTCCCTGCTGCAGGTCTGAGAAATTGTTGTAAAAAAGGTGAAAGAAATCAACCAAGTTATTTTTGGGTATAAAAGGCACATGACTGGTATAATTAGGATGGGAATCATCAGGGATCACACCATGTACATGTTATCGTTAAATCTGTATCGATTCAATTAGTATTGTAATTCAGTAAGTATCACGTTTTTGTAACAATTCTAAACAAAATTGCAAATAATTTGCTCCTTTCACACAGGATGCTGTGCACCCAGCTGATGTATGATGAATGGTTTACTAAGATGGTCTGTAGGATTATAGAACACCACCAAACTTTTAACTCCTCAAATGCAAACATAATGTATAAATTAAAATTAAGATAAAACCAAAATCTTTTTTTCCTTTTTTTTTGTGCCACACAAAAGAATTTGGATACGTAAGTAAAATCGATTCCCCAACATCTCTACTGGCACAGTTGGTGCAGTATATCTTTAAATTGATGTATAGATTGGTTTATAAACTCGTCCGGTGATTTTGCTCATAGCTAATATTTAACAGTACTTCTTTTCATCGTTCCTAAATTAACAATAAGTCTGCCCTGGATTCTGAAGTTGGTTGCATTTCATTTGGAGGCTATTAAATTACACTGGTCATATTTTGTTGAGGCCTAAGGTTTACATGAGTAGGTTTTACATGAAAATCTGTTTTTGTTTTGTGAACTAGCTAGACCGGCCCTTTCTGCTTATTCAATACAGGCATTTTTGAAAACACCTCCGGCTATATGAATGTGTAAAAAAATGATTTGGGAAGTACACACATGAGCAGACCATGACACGAGTGAATAAGAAAAATAATAATAATAATGATAGAGCAAAATGAACTTAAACTGCGGTCATATTATCAAATGCGAAATTACCGACTGTACGCTGTCTGCCTGGTCAGCAACAATGATAACTGGAACCCTAACACATTCATATCAAATGCAAAACCATAGTAGACACACTTCACATGTTTCAGGTTTATTGATGGTAGAGGCCATCATTTGGTACAGTTCCAGATCCTCTCAGTATGGTTAATAATACCTGGTAGAAATTGCTGTGCTGCTTCCTGGACTACATGGAATGATGATGCATAGGAAAAACAAAAGGCTTTTCTGGAGTGACTGCTGTGTTGAAGATGGCATGGTGATGTCGAGACTCTCGTGTGCCAGGAAAGGGCCAAAAACGTCCAAGGGACTGCAGTCGGAACCACAAATGAAATTTGTTTTTCCGTATCTTGACCTCAGTGAGTGTTTATGGCCGGGGCTGAGCTTAAGAACGATGCTGTTTTGAATACATGGTTATAGGATGGCAGATTTTCAGTAGATGGCAGTATACAAAACAGGGTGCTTTGTGTTGTCGATGATTCAGCCAGTGGGTGGGAATTTGCTTTCCCACTGGTTTTTATAAAAGGTTAATGCACAAGGAATACAGCTGCTATAAAATGTTTTCACATGATGTGGATATACTTAGCGTAAGAGAAAAAGGGCTGAAAAGAAAGAAACGATGAGGGAAAAGATCAGCAAAACAGCAAGGCTTTTTAAGGAGTGGCCTCTAGCAACCATCGCATCCTCCATCAGCCATCTCTAGACTTGTGGTCCCAGCACTCTTTCTGACCCCTTGTGTTTCAATTATATTTACATGCATGAGCTCCTTTAAGCCCCTGGAGAAACAGGCCACACTGAGCTGGTCCTGCTGTCTGCCTCCTACGTCATAGAGAGAAAGCAAGAAAGAGATGGAGGGAGTCTACGAATGAAGGAGCGAGTCCTGCGTGGTCCGAACCCATTTTTAAATCAAGGATAGTTGGAGGGTGGGATTCAGCTGGCAGAGTGCTATTAAATATTGCATGGTCTG
>JAOTRS010000035.1:7798344-7809376 GCA_028565755.1 Dinotopterus cunningtoni
ACCCTATCCTCTGCATCCTCTTCTCTCACACCAACTAACTTCATGTCCTCTCTCACTGCATCCATAAATCGCCTTTTTAGTCTTCCTCTAGACCTCCTGCCTGGCAGTTCCAACCTCAGCATCCTTCTACCGATATATCACTATTTCAAAGATGCTAATAATAATTCAGATACATATTTGCTAGTTAAAGCTTGTTTTCTTTTTTTTATTATATAAGCCACTCCTTTGCTGTGCTGCAGCGATTCTGTTTTTCTAAGCACTCAGATTGGAGGGTGGGCCTGTATAACATCTTTAGCAAGCGAAATGGGGGCATTTCCCATGCAGCCAGAGTATTTTCTATTATCTCTGGCAGTAGAGTTTAATTAAATAACTTTTAATATTTAAAGTACATAATCACCTTGATATTCATTTAAAAAATGTTTTAGGCTGAGCGGCGAGCCACGAGTGAAGTGAATCCACGTCCTCATAGGACTGCTTCAGGGGACCAAACAGGTGAAAGTTTGATGGAGAAAAATCAGGACTATAGGGAGGAGGCTTCAACACTTCAAAACGAAGTTTTTGCAGAGTGTTGACAGTGAGGGCAGAAGTGTGTGAACGTGCGTTGTCATTCAGGATCACAATGTCCTTGGATAGCAGTCCTTTGTATTTAATCCGAAGTTTAGGCTTCAGCTCTTCAATAAGAGTCTCACCTGCAACGAGCACTGTTGACTGTTGAACCTTTTTCCTGATAATGTTTAATACTGGCCCTTGAGAATCCCAAAAAATCGGTAAGCATCAATTTTCCAGCAGAGGTTTGACTTTCGTTGAATTTTTCTTCTTGATTTGCGATTATGTTTCCATTCCATACTCTGCTGTTTACCCTCAGACTCGTAGTGATTAAACCATGCTATGTTCTGCATTTGTTTGTGTTGCTTGAGGATTTGGGTGCTTTCTAGGGGGATTACGGTTGTTCCTGTGTCTTCCGCATAATCTGTGTATTTACAGTAAAGTATCGTGTTGATTGGCTCTGTTGAGTGACGCATATAGCTACGCCTACTTCAAGAGTAAAAGCACTATATTTGTCCAAAAAACGATGGCTGCATTCAACTTGCTCATAACGTCCCTTCCAGTCAACATTTTAATTTATTTTATGGTACAGATTTACAGTAACTTCAGGCAAATACTGAAGGACTGGCAAAGTTTCATTAAATTCTGTTGAGCCAGTTTTAACTGAGACTGGTTTCGGGTCCACCAGTGTATGAAACGTAACGATACCATTGAAAGAGCGATTTCAGGAGAACGAAGAGCAAAGTCAGGAGCAGTGTTATATTTTTTTATCAGATAAGGTGGTCTGCTAAAATAATGGTCAAAAGAATTGCTGATACTTGAAGCTGGTTTGTAGCATACCAAGAATACCAACTACTTTGCTGTTATTTTTACCAACTACTTTGCTTGTTGAATTATTGTAGTTAAGTTAGGTAGTATGTAAATGAGTTGTTTTGTATTTACTTATATTTGTGTATACTTTAAACTTTCAATATATTGTTTATTTAAAATATATTTTTTTCTAATAAAATGCCATTCTTTAATGTTATCAACCATTAAAAAAAAAAAGTATCGGTCCAGGCACCGTTTAGGCACCGGTACCATTTTAAATGTAACGGTTTGGCACTGGTATGGTATGGTAAAAAACAACAACAAAAAAACAAACCATACCCGACCCTATTGGAGAGAGCGTAACCTTGAATGGAAAGCACTGGTAAGACAGCACGGCCAACAGAATTATTTATATAACCACAGTGCGGATAATTTTTGACTCACCCTCATAGAATTATTAGCGTGACTGCACTGACATATTGCAATGACATCATTCAACTTGTATTTTTTCCTGAATGACCCTATCATGTAATGTGTTAGCAGATTTCTATATATATATATAACAATAATGGACCATTTAGGACATTGATGAATTAATTTAGGCAGAATTTTTGTAATTTCTTGCTATTTAGACTGGGTGTAATGGCCAATAGATCTGACTTATCTAGCCGAATCTTCTGCAAAGTCAGTGACACTCATAACGGTGTTGGCGAAATGCATACACTCTCCCAGCAGGAAAAGAACCCTGGAGCAAAGATGAAATCATGGTGAACAAAGGTGCCAGACATTATGAATGTGATGACTGTATAAGCTGTTCCTGACAACATCACTGTTCAAACCTCACATTACTAAAGATTGATGCATAGTGCCTGCTTATTGACTTCCTTTCCAAATGAGTGATCAAAGACAGCGTGCAAGTTCCAGACATAAGTCTATAAAGTCATGTTGATGGAGGACATCTGTGCTAATTATGATGATTGTGCACGGCATAAGAAGCTGTCTAAGTTTCAAAAAGTGTGTCCTCATACTGTACACATGGTTGTCAAACTTATTTTAGTACTGTTTTTTTTTTCTTGGGCTTTGTAACTTTTTCCTAGAGGTTGCCACATTCCCAATCACCAGATCTGTATCCTACGGAACAGTAGGGTCCAACCAAATTTTCCAAGGATTGACTTTCGTGTGCTTGTAACAAAGCATAATAAAACATTTAATAAAACCACAATATATCGTAAGTCTGGAGCTTCATTCCCTGGGATGAGACGGTCCCATCTAGTCACGATTTGAGACCTGACGTGTATTCCTTATGTCCGGTCTGCGCTGTTATTCAAAGATTCACAAAGATAGGTTGTTGGAAATGGAAGCATGATTTTTATTTTTTTCGGCAATCTCAGGATATTCCTCTTTGATTTTAACCCAGAACATTGGCAGAGTTTAAGTTTAAGGCCACATATATTATACATATATAGGCTCGGAGCATGTGATACACCTTGCGATAAACTCATAATTTAATTAGGGCTCTCTTTAGGCATTTTCTTTTAAATGCAGCTTTCTTATTGTTGGCAGTCTCAGAGTCTCCTCTGCTGTTTCATCATTGGGTATTGTCCCTGTTTTTAAAAAAGCTTGTTTTTTTAGCTAGAGTTAACTCATAACGTTGGCTTAATTTATTTGGGCATCAAAACCGATACAGGGAGAAGTGTGGGAAAGAGGTACAGACGGAAGCGAATAAGAGATGGTCTGGTCATTTTTCCAAATCAAACACAAATATATGAAATCATCCATGGCCAGGTACCAGTCCGCGGCCCGGTGGTTGGGTACCACTGCTATAGAGCACCTTCGGAGAGTATTGGACCAGGACATAGAGGAATGTAGAGGACATAGAAGACATACAAGGAATGTTTCCAACATCTTGTAGAATTCATGCTATGAAGTATCAAGGCTGTTTTGAGAGCAAAAGAATCAGTATTCGTATTCCTGTTAGTTTTTTTTTCATACAAGGTAAAATACTGCGCAGTCGAACAGATTTTAGAGATAGTGTGGAAATAAACAATTAAACAAAAAAAAATAATTACTAGCAAATTTCCATGTAAAATAATTCCATGTTTGATTATACAGTTTGTTGTTTAAATTTGGAGGACTGTGTTCTGTATATAAAGTTTGTGACATGAAGAGAGAACCTCAAACCTCAAACCCCTCCTTTAGTTGTCTTGAATAAGCCTCCATGAGCTTTCTTTGGGCAAACTGAGCTTGCTGAAGTTCACACCCCTTTTACTGCATCCACTGCATTCAGTCAAGTAACACAAAGGAGAGATTTGAGTAACCATGACAACAAACCTGGAGCTGTATTGACTGAGACCTCTGGTGGACAGAGACGGTATTGTAGTGTGGGAATGTTTCAGGGTTCTTCACTCATAATGAAGAGGGAAGAGCAGAAATTGATTATATCTGCGTCTGAAGCGATCACAACAAATAATAAGCCGGTGCTTATGCAGAGAGATCATTTAACGTTCGAGACCACAAAGAAGCAGCCATGTTAAAAAAACAGCAACGACATGTTATATATAACATTGAACTGCACCTATCCCTGACGTGAAGGTCTTGTTGTCTCTATGGGTCGAACATCATGAAGAGCAGAGCACTTACACTTTGGTCTCTATCATCATTTATCACCGTAGTACTGAAGGGGCTGAGATGTCCTCATGTTAGTTGATCTTGTTCGAGGCATGCTCTGATACGTGACCTCCATGTGTATGATATACTGTATGAAAGCCTATGTCAATGTTCATGTGGGTGTCTTTGTACAGTATGTGCGTGCTCCTTCTTGTGTCTCCGTGTACATGTGTATGTGCCAAGATGTCTATGGAGAGAACAAGATGTTTGGAAGAAAGGTAGAGCATTCTGGCTTTGGAGATGTGTTTTAAATCTTTCAAAAATATTTGAGTATTACTTCATAGCAATAAATGTAATTTCTGAAAATAAAAATAAAAAATGAAATATTTTACAAGAAAGTGATTTAAAAATCGGCTTTTAAAATTATTATAATTTTTTTAAATATTAGAGTGGTGTAAAGTAGGTAGTCGTGTAATAGCTTACCCTGTGCTGTATTTAGTTCAGAGGCTTTTTTTTTTTTTTTAACTAAACCTTTACACATTATTTTTCTGAATGTGGCCTCTCAACTCCATAGTCAAGGGTTCGATTCCCGCCTCAGGTCTGTGTAAGTTGTTCTCCCCAGGCTTGTTGGGTTTCCTCCGTGTACTCCGGTTTCCTCCCACAGTCCAAAGACATACAGATTAGGCATTTCCATGTTGCCCATAGTGTGTGAGCGAGTGTGTAAGTGTGTGCCAGGTGATGGACTGGATAAGTACAGGATAAGTGATATAGAGAATAAGTGAGTGAATGAGTATTGATACCCCAGTCGTCAGTTAAGCATAATTGTGGCAAAGAACACCACTAGTGCCAGCGTCTGATAATCTGATGTAACCACCCCAAGTCTTCATGCTGAAATTCATGTTTTGAGCTCTAAATACACAGAGAAACATGTGACCCCCGACTTAAAGTAATTATCATTTATAAACTCCGCAAAAAAATCTTTTTCTCTCACCATACAAAACTTTTTTTTTTTTCAGGAGAATGCATCAAAAGAACAAAAACATGAATCAAAGAATGATGAAATAGCCCGCATCCTGCACACAGGTTATGTTTTCATGACCTCGATTTATGATCTTGCGGTTTTATTAAGCTGTTTGCACACTAACCTATCAGACCATGATATAAAAAGTATAGATGTTAAATAAAAAAGCAGCTTGTACCAAATCAAGTGCTAGTTTGTAGTCTGAATAGTACAATTGGTGAAAGCTTTGTTGTTAAATCAATCTAAATTGGCAGTAATTGATATTGATAGTATTAACTAGGATGACATCTAGTGCTTCAGACCACATTTTCCATCCATAATTTTTTTATGGATGTAAAGTTATGAGCGTGTAACCTGTCTCTGAGTCTGTGTAACTTTCAATGCAAAACTATTGAAATACGTTTCGGACTTAAGAGGCCAGCTGCTTACTTTTATAATTCAAAGTTTATAATTTTGAAACTATGGATTCCTGCTTCTTGTTATGCAACAGGTAATCTATTATTCTGATTAGTCGGGAGGTTCTTTAAAAATGCCTATATTGCATTCAGGTCGTCAGCTGACTACTTTCCATTGCCACTTAAAGTTGTCGAGTCTAGACCTGACCAACTGAAGCAACCCCAGATCATAACTCTGCCTGCAGAGACTTGTACAGTGGCCACTATGCATGATGGGTGAATCCTCTTAGTTTCTATTATTTCTTATTGGGAAATTGGCTTTGTGATACGAGTGCATTGATATATAAGCACGCTTCCGGAACGAATTATGCTCGCAATTCAAGGTTTGACTGTATTTTTACTATTAAACATAACTCATGTTTTTTACTGTTGATTTTTTTAACCATGCAACTTTCACCAAGTGTTTAAGTGATCTCCGTTTATAATTTCTCTCTAACCACCAACCAACCATGCAGTGTATTTCTTAAATAGTCTAATATTTCTTAGAATTTTATTTTTGAATGCATCAGAAACATAAAGTTGTTCTAAAGATCCTCACCGTCATATTCGGTCGAGCAAGGAAAACATGATATTAAACAGGTATTAGGAATTTTTTCCTCATCAAGAACATCACAATTTACATTAAATGCACTTTAATAGATAGTAATTAATGAACTTACTTCATATTGAAGCTCGGTTCAGCTTGGAAAATGACTTGATCAGTTTTATTGTTAATATTACCAATTAGTTGGCTGAATATTTTGAGCGTCAGGTTGTGTTTATGCAGCGTTTCCTAAAGACCCACCAGAATCAAGTAGATGTTTTAGCTTAATTATGATGTTATGTAACGACGTGGGCGTAATTAAATGATGATCAGAAAAAGTGTGTCTTTAATCGTTCTGTGTTCATTATCATCTCTTTCCACGCATCCTAGTAACATTTTATTTTAGACTGTAGTTTTAAAATGTGGTTTAACCGTACCATCAGGGAAACATCGGTCTGTTTCCAGTCAGTGTGTGTTAGTGGCGGTGGTGTATGATGTTGTATAATGGACTCCAGAGTATGGGTTTGGTCAGCTGTTAATAACTCTCACAGAACAATCATCATTGTAATAATTCTTCCTGGCACGGTAAACACCAGGGACCAGTTTCACACCAGAGGTGTTATTTTCACACTAACAGAATCATGATACACTTTTTCATTTTCATTTGTGTGTTTATCTTTTGTATACTGTGCCAGGAGTTTTGAATTTGATAAGGTAAAGCTACACATGTTGATTATAAAACTGGAGCGGTTTAACAGAAACGTAATCGCCAAACCATTAGGTGATCACAAGTTTGAATCCTAAAGACGCTACAGCGATCCATGGCCTGAGAGCTCGGCGTTACTGCCTTTTTTGGACAGAAATCTTAATATAAATAAATACAAAATGCAAAACGTCACATTATGGGAGCACAGAAAATCTGTCTGAGAACATGCGGAACGTTAAATTATTTTTTAAAAGGGGACCTATTATGCAAAACATACTTTTTAGTCATTTTTTAGACATTCAGATGGGTCTCCAGTGTGTGTGTGTGTGTGTGTGTGTGTGTGTGTGTGTGTGTGTGCGCGCGAACGAAAAACGGGGAAAAACATTCCTTGCTTTTTTTCCCTTTTTTTTTATCTCATATAAAAAGATACCCCTCCCCCCACTTGTTGCTCACCCTTGCATTTCTCTGGTGAGGCGTAGCTCAGCAGTGGCTTATATAGCGTACATAAACACTGAAACAGCACATGTGGAAGAGGAGTAAAATAAAAGAAGTTTGAGGTATAAAAAAATGAGGCGGTTGTCTGAGCAGTATTTCAGCTGGAGCATTAACAGACACATTTGTAGGAGCTCTGAGACCTGTATTAACTTGTAACATAGAAATAATAAAATACGGGACCTATTTAGACATTAAGACCTATTTAGAACCCTGCTGGAAGTTATTGCCACATCCTCCATTTAGTCCTGACTTCCCTCCAAGCCATTTCCACATGTTTGGGCCATTAAAGGAGTTCCTGGGAGGCCAGCGTTTCGGACATAAAGCAGGCACTCTGATCTTGGCTCTGGTGTACTGAGAAAACTCTGTACCTTGATGGTATCGAAGCACTAGTGAAAAACTGGGATACATGCATTAGTGTAGCCAGGGGGGTTATAGAGATCAATAAAGGTAGTTTAACACACATTTTTGGGCACCTCTTATGTATTTTGGGGATACTTTTGATTTATATAGCAAATTATCAGAATCACATCTAATATGTTTCATAAACAAAGTGTGCATTCAGACATTGCGTCTATTCTGTACAGAAACATTTCAGTTGTAATGTAGACTGCAAAATGTGGTAGAGGACAAAGATAAAGATGGAGTGGACAGTGTCCATACATTGGAAATGCTTGTGCACCAGAGTGATCATGATGAAAAAGAATTAAAAAAATGTGTGTCTCCTTTCTTCAACAGCTGACTTCTTTGGGTTAGTTTCAAGTGTGATTTATGAGACTTAGTTGGGATGGGAATTTGGCTAAACATGGGCACTAGGGTTAGTGTTTAACAGGAAACATACCAGTTATAAAGAAACCAGCTGCGTCTAAAATCGCTCAATACAAGTTGCTAGACTGTACCCTAGAAGACTTATTCAAAAAAAATTGTAGTCAAGGGTAATATCCTCTTGCCTTTTCATTATCGTTATCAATGTCATTCAATTGCAGCAATTTGTACAGTACTGTGAAAAAGCCTTGAGACACCTCTTAATTCCTTTATATTTTCCTTCTAAAGAGCCAGACTTTCTTGTACTTTAATGTAGTCTTGGGAAATAGTTCTAAAGGCTTCCAGAAGGACCTTTTGACTCTCATTTTTGGCAAGATTTTGGCTCTCATTTGCAGTCCAGTGTCTTAATTTGACCAGTTTTAGAGGAGTGTTTTGTGTTTGTTAAGCCACACAGTGAGCTATGAATCAACTTTAGGCGTGAATCAGTGAGAAGCAGGTGTAGATGATCAGGCTGGGGATTAGTATACTGGTGATGCTGAATACAGAGCAGTTGAAAAAAAGACGAGAGAGGAAACGAGGTTGCTGCTTTAATTTATCTACATTAGAGAACTGACAGAATTGAATATTATTTAATCTGATAAGGGTGTCTCAAGACTTTTGCACATTACTGAAGCCTCAAACAAAAAAGGCAAAAAGATATTACACTTGCATATACTGTATATTCAAAAGCAGCTGCTGTCAATAATTTCACATTTCACATTTGATTTCTTTAGAAGTAATATAACTTTGGGATAACGTTAAGATTTCCCAGCTGAACATTATCAGCTCTCTTTTTGAGTACTTGCATTTTCCGAGGTGGTGATGTCCCTCTCCATCTCTCTTTGAGTCTCTGCTCGACAGATTTCCGCACGGTTTGTTCGAATTTTCTATCAAACAAAGTAGCATGACCTAATTTAACACCTTCACATGCACACAACATTCTACTGCATTCGTCTCACAGTTTCTGAGTTTCCACCCACGCAGCAAATCAAAGCGGTGGGGATCGGGTCGTATTTAAAGAATCGTAAATCACAAAACAGATGGTAGGAGCTAGAATTTGCAGAACTCCTAGCGATGTCATTGTTGCTGGTTACATTTACTAACTAAAAAAATCTTCCTGCAGTGATTACAAGCAAAACATTGCCTTCTCTCCTGCTCTTCTCGGGACAGTTCCCAGGACGAGGCTGTTTAAACGACGTTTATGTAGCATAAATGATTTCATTCCAGAAACATAATTAACACATAAGTCGTTTCATGATTGAACTCGCACGTCCATGCTGATGCCTTCTTAAGTGATTACTCAGAACGTCTAAATGATGCTTTGTTGTCGCTTTGTGAGTCTGTGATGCTGAACTAGCTTGTTGCTTAAAGGTGTATTTGACTTATGGTTTACTTGCACTGTGATCGCGATACATGTGTATGTATCGAGGTACATGGGTTGATTCCTGCCTCGGATCTGTGTAAGTGGAGTTTTTACATGTGTGCATGGTGGGTTTCGCGCCAAAGTCCAAAAACATGCAGAGTTGGCTACCTGGCGTTTCCAAATTGCTGTTAATGGGTGATTTTTGAGGCTGGTGACTCTAAATGAACTTCTCCTTTGCAGCAGAGGTAATATTGGTCCTGCCTTTCTGGAAGTTTTTCAAGAGACCCAGTTTCTCTATCCAGTATCGTTCATGTAGTAAGTTTACATTTCCATATTAAAGGAACAGATTTTGCAAAGGAAAAACAGAAACTGGCACCAAACACTTTTCAATCAAGGTAGATTTCACATGATTGTGTGATTTTTACGCATTTCACGTAATGCTGCAAGTCATGCACAATTTGAAACGGAAACTTAAGCAATATGTCCCCATTGTAATTATTTTGTACCTGTACAGCGGCAAAAAGCATTTTATATGTAACCAAGACTTTTGATTGTGCAGAATAACAGAACACAGTTATGAGAGTCTGATCTGTGCTCATAATGCTGGCCTTGTTAGTGTCTTTTTATTAATTGCGTAGCAAATAGGGTACAGTACTGTAGGTGCCGGTACAGAGAGCTGTCCCTGGTCCTGAAATGTTACTGAAAGAGTTCACGTCATGACATTACATGCATATGTGTGTGAACTCAAATCAACTACATAAAGTAATAAAATCTCAATTGATTATCAGGAATATGTATATTCACATACAGGAATATTATTCAACTATCGTACACATGTATCCTGACGTTATCTAGGAACAATATATATAGTTATATAATATAATGTAAGAATATAACTTATTTGACATGTAAAGTGTTTTAATCCGCTGGACATATAACAGAAGAAGGAGAAGAAGTATTTTCCGCCAACTTTGAGGTTAGCTTAGGCTTCCCATCTTTTCCAATAAATCCCGCCTTCTGCATTATATCACTCTTCTGTGTGGTATATATTTTAAACAAAATGTGGAAAGTGCTCTCTCATTAAAAAAAATCTACAAGAGCTTGTCACTTAATTTGTTAATTGATCGTCATGTATGTAAGGTACACTGTAAAGGTTTATGCATTCTTTATGATTTAATCAAATTATTTTTTCAAATATGATGCTAAACTGTTAATGAAAATGAGAAGTGGTCAGCCAGGACAGTCCTACCAGTGAAATTATGCGTCAAGGTAAGTATTGTGAATTTTGGTCAAATTATCACCTATGTTACCCAGTAGTGTACATAACGAGTTAGAAAAAAAATGCTAATGTTTAAGCTTTGCAACTAGCAGATGTGTTACACTGAAGGAATTTACTACTCTGTTGAGAAAGAACACTTTTTTTGTTCCGCGTGAAATGTGAAACTTACCCCAAATTATACAGTGACTCACTGTCACTGTATTTCTATCAAAGACATCTGACAACCAAGTTGGTACAAGATTATGAGAAACTCACATTACAACTTTATACCCATACACCAAGTGTTTACCCTGCTGTATTTTTATATTATTATACCTCTCAGTTTACAATTACACTTTGCACATATAACACTGTAAATTCTGTGCAATTTATATAATTTTATATATTTCTATTTTTTTTCCCTGCAACTTAAAAATTTGGATATTC
>JAOTRS010000035.1:7842261-7852970 GCA_028565755.1 Dinotopterus cunningtoni
GCACACCCCACTTTTCAGTTATTTATTTGTAAAAAATGTTTGGAATCATGTATGATTTTCATTTCACTTTTCACGTGTACACCACTTTGCATTGGTCTTTCACGTGGAATTCCAATAAAATTGATCCATGTTTGTGGCTGTAATGTGACAAAATGTGGAAAAGTTCAAGGGGGCCGAATACTTTTGCAAGCCACTGTACAATAAATTCTGTAGAACAGTTGATATTGAGATGTTTCTGCTACTTATGCTCAGTAAATCCTTCATAACGGCTCTTATCTGAGATGCTGTTTGTTAATTGATGATGTTTGAGGCTGGTGACTCTAAATGAACTTCTCCCCTGCAGCAGAGGTAAGGTTTTGGGCCTGCTTTCCCGGGAAGGTCTTCATGAGAGCCAGGTTCATCATTTTGCTCGATGGGTTTTGGAAATGCACTTGACAATACTGTTCTTGCATCAGTTGTTCTCAATATCTTAATAACTGTTCCAGTACAGCTCATCTTCAGGACTGTTGTTGTTTTTGTAACTTAATCATGTTATTTTGTAGTTAAAAAAAAATAAACTAAAAATAACCAGTATTGTTCTAGAATATATAAATACTTAATACTTCATATCCAAACTTGTGCCCAAACTTTCGACTAAAACTACAGTATGTAAATACAGTGCTGTGGAAAAGGTATTTTGTGTGTGATACACTTTTTTTTAAACTTCAAACAGAATTTAACAAAACAAAGACAACTTGAGAAAACAAAAAATACATGTTTTAAATGATCATTATATTTATTGAAGCAAGCAGATGATGTAATACACATCCAACGAATTGCAGGCCTCTCTTACTGGAATTGAGTTAAGACATGCCTAATGTGTTATTAAAAGCTTAAAGACCAATTCTAAACCATAAACTTTGTGGAAGAAATGTGGTTGGAAAAAATTAGCTGTAGAAATCACAGCTATATATAAAAGCTATAATAATAATAATAATAATAATAATAATAATAATAATAGCTATGTTTAAAAGTAAAATTAAGAGCATTTCCACACTCCGTTTCACGAGAGCTTATAGTTTTTGGACTGAACAGCTGTGTGGCCAATAAAAAAACAGCCTATTAGTGAGGTTTATCACTAATGATTATAAATATTATGACTACATGAATGTACCGAATGACCAGGGTATCACGTTAATAGATTCTTTTCCTTCCCCTGATGGAAAATATTCAAGCATATTCCAGGGCTTGAATTGTGGAAGAGTTTCACAAGTGGCCACTTAACCCAAACCCACATCCCACTTTGAGATGTGCTAGAGAAGACTTTATGGACTTATTTCACACTTCATTACATCACATTACATCATTAATACAAGATCTCCCCCAAAAATGATAATGTAACCCTCAATGAAATGTTGTTATGACACGGCAGTTCATAGCTTCCATAGAAAAAGCTCCAGTATTTTTTTATCACACTACTGTGCACTTTTACACTAAACAGTATAAATTACACCTTGTCATTTCAGAAGGTACAAAGTATATTATTTTTATTTATACAACAGCTGTTAGTTGCGATCGAGTAAGCTGATTGGACATAAGAGGCATTCCACAAGTGCTGATATAGATCACAACAGCACTGGGACTTTACGACACAGGTGTTTTAACAATCGTGAATTACTTCCGGTTTCTAGCATACATTTAACACCAGTCACGAAAGCACTTTCAGCAATAAAACCCGTCTGATAATGTTATGTAATCCTGAACACCAGTGTCACTGATGTTCTGAATTGCGTCTGACTCAGCTGTGTTGTTCTGTTCACTGATAACACGAGCTACACAGCTAATTAGCTCTAAAACAATGTTGAAACGCAAATCCCTGTGAAACCCGTGATCAAGGGCACTATTTGGTATGTGAAACAAGAGATTGTACATCCTAGCCGACTAGTTTTCCATTTAACGCTATTTGGGATTCAACCACTGAACCCAGGAAGTTAGCTGATATTCACATCACATCAGCTGTGCTGATATTCAGTACAACAGCACATTCTCGTAAGTGTAATTACTAGGACAGAAGTTAACTGATTCTCACAATTCTTGCATAAAAGTATCATATAAAAGAAAAAGAGCATTTGCATTTCAAACCTTCTGTTGGGTGGCCAGATGTTCAGGACGGTCAGGATGTTGAGGCAAATATTTCATATCTAATCTATAGAATCCCTGTGGTTTCAAATAGTAGATGTGAATAAGATGATCACTGATCATCACCAGCAAGCTAGGAGTTCACCTCACCCTACATTCCTTGATGGTATCTACAGAGTAGCTATGTTACTTTATTAAAAGTCCAGCCATTCAAGTCCATGTTTTATGTATGTGTGTACAGGCTGTTCAGTGTGGTTCTGGAGCTGATGACCAAAGAGGGAGATTCAGGCCAGTCTGGAGGAAAGCCGGGTGGCTTTGATGTCAAAGCTCTGCGAGCATTCCGTGTGCTCCGACCACTCCGGCTTGTCTCAGGAGTGCCCAGTAAGTCAAACAGAAAATCTAAAATGGTGACATTATTACTGTTTCTTAGTTTAGATGCAGTCCATTACACTCGTATGTATCATTCTTCACAGGCATGAATACAGTTTGGCAATAATTGTATTGTAGTAATGTCACAACAGCATTATTTATAATATGATTAAAAAAAATGTTAAACCATATGGCAGGAGCTGTTAGGTTAGAAGTATGACATTTTAAATATTCATCACACTCCGCCTATGCCAGTGTTGTATGCACTGTATAATAGTGATATATAATTTGGGGATTTTCTTGGTTTTAATAATGGGAATCATCCTATAATCATCCATTTAGAATGGGCTGGATAAAATAAGCATTTCCTTCTCATCAGGCTACAAATGTGGTTCATTCTAACATATTTCATTTCATATATGGAATGTCAAGAAGAAACTATGTATCAAGATGTTTTTTATCTTATATATACCTGAAGTTATTTCAGAAAAAAACTGTAAGTTAAAGGTTGGCATTGCATCACACTGTTGCATAGTTGAAATGATAACGTCACAAATCTGAGCTTTTTGACACCGAAGACATTGCTGTTGTGTTACTAATACAGTGTGGTTTGGTCACAGGTTTACAGGTTGTGCTGAACTCCATAATTAAAGCCATGGTTCCTCTGCTGCACATTGCTCTGCTCGTGCTCTTCGTTATCATCATCTATGCCATAATTGGTCTGGAGCTCTTCATTGGGAAGATGCATGCCACCTGTTACATGAATGGCACACGTGAGTTTTCTTATAGAATATTATACCCTCCTATTCTGTGATCATTCTTATTCTTACAGTTCTGTGCAAGAGTCTTGAGACACTCCACATTTCATATTAAATTAAATTTCAAATTTTATTTGTCTCGCTCACAGTCATACACAGTACGATACACAATGAAATGCTTATACGACCGCCCATGACTTCAAAAAAAGATGATCAATTATGATAATAATGTAAGGAATAAATTATGGAATAAATAAGAAATAAAATATAGAAAAACTTTAACTATAGAAATTATAGCTGTAGAAGATAAGAACAAAATTTTAAATATATATTAAAAAACACCTTAGCTGAACAAATATAGAAAATGTAGCTGTACAAATATAGAAAATGTAGCTGTACAAATATAGAAAACATAGAAAACTTCGGTTGTGGAAATTGAAGTAGAATTTAAATAGAAATGTCTGGGGAGTGTGCAAAGTTGTGCATGAATGTTAAATTAAATTATGTAAATTAAATGAAAGAAATATTAACTAATGATTTTTGTTCACAAATAATTGTTTATTACAATCTAAAAAAAAAGGTTGTTTATGTAAAAACCTCAGCAGCAACCTTATTTCCCCTCTTGTTTGTTCCAACCACTCAGTGTTTAGCATCTCCAGTATACAGTACGAATCACCGGCCTGATCATCTGTCATCATCTGCACCTGTTTTTCTTTCATGTCTTACGTTAGATATTTTTAGAATTGAAGACTCATAGCTCACTGTGTGGCTTAACTAACAAAAACCTATTTTCTGAAACTGGTCAGGTCTGAGGACTGGACTGAAAATGAGAGGCAAAATCTTGTCAAACATGAGAGACAAAAAAGTCTTTCAGCACTGGGGAACTATTCCTCGTGACTACATTTAAATTGCAAGAAAGTCTGACGCAAAATAAGGAGAATGAGGGGTGGATCAAGACTTTTGCATGCTAATACCAATTTCTGCTAATGCATCATGAAAGATCCAATCTCTGGAATCTCTGAATTAGCAAGAATTCTTCTTCTTCTTCTGCAGGTACACTAGCAGAAGAAGAGCCTACCCCCTGCAATCTGTCAGGTAATGGACGTCCATGCAGTGTTAATGGCAGCGTATGTAGAGATGGCTGGCAAGGGCCCAACAATGGCATCACCAACTTTGACAACTTCCTGTTCGCTATGCTGACTGTGTTCCAGTGCATCACCATGGAAGGCTGGACGGAAGTGCTGTACTGGGTAAATAACTGCAGCTCACTGGAAAACCAGCATACCAGTCATACCTGGGAATAACTTTAAAAGTTCCCAGTAGACGAAGTAGTCATTGTGGGTTAAATTAGTCATATGTGAATGCTTTCTTACAAAAATATAAACATAAACACACACACACACACACACACACACACACACACACACACACACACACCTTCAGTATAGTAAATTGGACACATGCTGGACTTTGCTGGTCAGGCCCATGTTTTGGTTGCCTATACAGGGTGGCCCAAAAGTCGAGATCCACAGGAATAAAATGAAAATTTTATATATTGGGGATTTTTTCATGACTGCCACTAGCCAGTAAGTGTTGTTCTGGCCTGTGAATTTATCCGACCTGCTGCTCATGCAAAGTCAGGGGGATGGGGTATCACACTTGCAGGTAAGCGATATCCATCCCCTTTTGCATGCAAGAGCTCACAGAGGTCCATGATCCCATGATCGGCAACTGTTGCTATGATTAATAAGGAAGAGAATATGCATTATATTAGATTATACACAAGTTAGTACTGACCGACTAATCTGATTGGACAAGAGAAGAGGCATTCCATGAATGGTGATCCTAGCACAGAAGCACTAGGATGTTTAACTGTACAGTATGTATCGCCCTGCGTCACAGGAGTTCTAACACTAACGCTTTAACGCCAACCGTCAGTCGCAGCAAGGATGAAAGTAGGTCATTACGGTCCACAGTCCTGGAAAAGGGAGAGAGCAGCTGCCTGCCAAAACACACATTTCAAACCAGTCACTGAAGCATTTTCAGCAATAAAACACATTTGATAACGTTATGACATCTTAACACATTGTTTCCTAAGTAACTGCTTCTAAGTACTGTAATTCTGAATTCCCTCTGAACTGTCTGTCTCGTTCTGTTCTCATCCCTCCCTAACCCCTGATCAATGGCACTACTTAGTGTATGGAAGAAGGGATTATATTATACACTGCACTAGATTTCCATTTGACACGATTTGGTATTTAACCCCAGAAACCGGGAAACTAGCTGATGTTCTAAAGTGGAATAAGTGAAAATATAACATGAATTTCCATTAGTTTCTGTCCACGTGAATATCAGCACAACAGCATGACCTTGAGTGTGACAGTGCTTAGATATCTTACTCATCGTCTATACCGCTTTATCCTGTATTCAGGGTCGCAGGGGGCCTGGAGCCTATCCCAGGAGACGGGCAGGGTACACTCTGGACAGGGTGCCAATCTAGCGCAGGGTGCCAATCAAGCGAAGGGCACACACACATACAGTACACACACTACGAAACACCAATTAGCCTAACCTGCAGATCTTTGGACTTTGCAAGGAAACTCACCAAGCATGGGGAGAACGTGCACACAGAGACGGGAATCGACCCTGGCCGGGAATCGAACCCGGACCCTGGAGCTAACCACTACACCACCGTGCCTGCTTACATAGCTGTTTGATCAAATTAATTCAGAGTGTGTGTGTCTCAGTATAATATGTATGTTTTACTGCTGTTAAAGTACCAACATCAATATTAATGTCATCGGTAATTAAAGGTATCATATACAGTTGGCTAGTCTCAAGATAAAATGTTTACTTGTAAATAATTCATTAGGTCATTTGTGTGAGTATTATGCTGTATAGCTGCTCCGGCCTGAGCTCTGTGTAAGCGAAGCATACACCGGGGATATTTAAAGGTTCCTGGATATTATTAAAGGTTTTTGATTTTATTGTTATATAGTTTCCTATAAACTTGACAGAGGCACTTTTGTTCATTATGGAAATATTTAGTTTTGGTTCCCCTTTTATTTCTTTCAGTACATTCGATTTTAGGACATTGTATTTAATGAGTCTGTAAACTGTATTTATAAATAAGACTTTAATTACATTTAACTTTAATCGAGTCCAATAGAACAAGTTGTATTATAATTGAAAATCTTTATAACTACCAGCAGGTTAAGTTTCTTTTTTTTCTTTTTCGATATTCTGTTTTTTCTGTTCCTGTTTACTTTTTTTTTTTTTTTTTTTTTTTTTTTTTACTGAATGTGACTATAGCCTGGTGAATGCTTTTCTTTTATTGGCTCACTATCCTAACACCTACAGAAATGAGTGTGTGTTATGTAAATTGAGGCATGTGCATATGACATGTGTCTACACAGCTGAAGCTGATTGATGATTAGTGTACACATCACAGCTTGTTTTAACTTCATTTAACAGTGTAATTCATCAAAAAGAGATTCATTATGTCATTTAATGCGCCACGCCGGTCCACCCGATTCGCTACAATACGCACATGCCGTGATCATATCAGTGTCAACTTCTTGAACCTTAATTATTTACCACTTTAAGTCTGTTATTTTGACATTTCTGTCAGACATTTCTGAACCTCCTACAATGTAATCCCGAATCCCCAGCTGGTACAGGATGGAAGATGGCATGAGGCATGATATCACTATAGTCATGTCATTATTTGCAGTGAATAAGCACAACGTTCTAACTTTCTAATTGATTGTGATTTTCATATCATGGTGTAACATCATATGAGTACACACTGTAACTCAAAGTGTCAGTGCGTGCTTTTTTTCTTACATCCTGAGAACAGGATTTAAATCCGCCGACATATCCATCCTCCTGTGATTATTTTTTATCTGCAAAAATAGGCACCAGCGTTACCGTAGACAGCAGCCATCACTTCCACTGCGCTTGTTCTTCTCTCTTTCTTTTTTCTTCTCTCTCTTCCACAGTCCCCCCCCCCTCCTTTGCTGTCTATGCATCTGTTACCATGGCAAATTCTCCAAATGCAAACGAGGCTATGAAAGTGTGTGCAACATAGCCTGTCCAAAGAAAAAGCTGAAGCCACTGGAACCTGTAGAGTGGGAGTGAAGGAGAAAAGTTTTGACTGGCAATGAGCTCTTTCTCTCACCTTTCTCCTCTGCTTATTTTTTCCTCCATAGACTGCAAGTTCTAAGCTACAGTTACAGAAAGTTGTGCATGGAAATGTACTGTATCTATAATTCTCTAATATGTATAGGCAACATCTAACAGTTATGTTTTTGGCAAAAAAAAAAAAATTATGTCAAATATGGTAACTGCATCTCCACATAAACCAATCATGGGAATTTATACAAACCTGCACGGTATCATATCCATAAAGTTTAGATGTGCACTAGCTGTTTAGGTTTCTTCTATATTTTTATATCGAATAACATCTAATATACTGTAACAGTCAGACGGTTTTTGTAATGTGATACCAAATAATGTTACAAGCTACTTCATATTTAGAATCACACGTTCCATGGGTGGAAATTAAATTGAGAGGTCAGTTCTACTATAATATTGTAGTTTATAACTAGCACTAAATGGCACTCTTAGGGTTATTCGCTTGCTAAAGAGTTCTACATAAAACTTTTGATTGACAAACCCAAAGATCTGGTTGTGATATTTTACAAAGTTACTATTTCAGGAAGGCCTACATCATGTTCAGAAAGCGGAATTAGATTAAGAAATAATCAACGTTATTAAAAACTGGACGGATAATGTATAATAGTGTAAGTAAGAGCATTTCCACACAATGCACCAAGAGCTCAATTCAAAAAGGTGTATGAGACTAACCAGATGTGTGGCCATAGGAGAACAAGTGGAGGAAAAAAGAACCTTTGCTAGGAATCATAAAGATTGGAGCAAAAGAAAGAAGGGAAGCAGGGTTACTTCAATATGGCTTCAGTAGGCTCAGCAAGGTTATGTAGAAATAAAATGAAGATATCAGACTGAAGTCTGCACATTTGTTTTGTTTGACAAAACTGAACAATCTGTTCGACTAAGAGGTTCTGTTTCTATTTCACTTTAACATTCAGTTTAAATGGTATTTGTGTGTATGTTTTTCTGCATGACAGATGAATGATGCCATGGGTCATGAGCTGCCATGGGTCTACTTCGTCAGTCTGGTCATCTTTGGTTCCTTCTTCGTCCTCAATCTTGTGTTGGGTGTTCTTAGTGGGTGAGAGACCATTAAGTAATTTGAAGCCTTCAGATGTATATACCATATACGTTTGTTTATATGTATGTAATGGATATATATACTTATTCATGCATTTATGCAGTCAAGCAATCATGTGGTAGCCACGCATCAGGCAGCTGCAGGTTGAGAGCTTCATGAGATTTCACTGACCACTCTACATGAAATGGTTAGGGTATTTTAGTTGAATACTGGGGTAATAACAGGTAACTGCTCTTGGCTGACAGTAGTGGATCCAGATGTGGTGCATTGAGTGGTTATTTCAGCTACATTAGACTTCTTCCTGTCAGCTTAAACCCATCTGGCTGTCCTCCTCTGCATTTTCTCATCAACCTGAGGTCTCCACCTGCGGAACTGCCACTTGCATGAAAACCACAGCTCTCTATTTGGATCTGCATAATAGTATGCTTTAAGCACCTGATGGCACCTGATTTGCTGATTGAATAATTACATGAATGGATTGTGAAACATAAATTGGCAAATAAGTTTAAATGGTTTATATTCAAAATGTTCCCGTTTATAAATGAAACCAGTAATAAGTATATTCAGTAATAATTGTGTGTGTGTGTGTGTGTGTGTGTGTGTGTGTGTAAAAACTTAGAGAGTTCTCTAAGGAGCGTGAGAAAGCTAAGGCACGTGGAGATTTCCAGAAACTGCGAGAGAAGCAGCAGCTGGAAGAGGATCTGAAAGGATACCTGGACTGGATCACTCAGGCCGAGGACATTGACCCGGAGAACGAAGAGGATGCAGATCAAGAGGGAAAACGCAACCGTGAGTCCAACTACATGCACACACACATACTGTACACTCACACAATCTGTAGTACATACTAACTTTCCCACAACCTCTGACACAATTTGCCAGAATTATTTTATCTTTCCCAAATTATTTTAGTCCTTGTGTACACATGAAGCTTTAAAGCGGGAGGTCTTCGTATCCAGCTTAAGACCATGTCTTGACTTTTATGATAGAACCTGGGCAACTCGTCTGTTGTGATGTGTAATTAAATTTGTTGCCAAATATAAAGCCAGAATTAATTACAAGGTGCCATGATCAATCTGAAAAAAAAAAAAAATGAACACTATATAATATTCTAGAATTTCTTTATAAGATATAAAGTGATCAACCTAGGTTTAGGTTGACCTGATCATCATTCCTGAAAGAAACATGTTGGTCACTCGTGTTTACTGTTTCACATCATGTTAATGTGCGTAATACCAAAGGTAGATCTCAACCGCCAATCATAATCTTCCAGTAGCAATGTCAGGCATCATCTCTCTCTCTTTCTCTCTCTATCTTTCTGTCTCTCTCTTTCTTTCTCTCTCTCTTTACCAGTAGATTTTAATCCTCTTTCTTTCCCGTGGATTACCATCTGTCATTTACCTTCACCAAGTCAATTCAGTTTATGTTCCATCCTTCCAGTTGTGCTGCTAATTATTCATTCAAAACCTTAAAGGGAATTTTATTGTGTTCCCGCACAAATCTATTTCTGTTTTAATGTTACTGCTCACTTTATTACGGACTACTATTAGGGCATATGGAGGAAAAATTTATTCCAGCCAAGCAGTATGTCTTATGGAGGAGAGAATTGGAGTGACAGGATGTGAGAAAATAATCCCAGTCCTATTTATGTAAGCAGAGTGTGACGCCGTGGGCAAAAACCCACAAGTGCACTGTCACTGTTTTCGGATCCTTCTTCCTCCCTCTTCTAATACTTATCATATTTATTTCATGTTTATACCTACACCTAGGCTAAACATATTCAATTCTCAGCTTTTTAAAACGCCACACATTTTATTAGGGAATTTACTTTTTTACATCACAGTATGTTTTAAAAAGATTACAGATTACATTGATATATCAGAATTCCAATGGTCAAAAATAGGGCAGTCGAGCCCCAACTCCAGCCGGTTCCCTGGGCCCTTGAGCAAGGCTCTTAACCATATCTGCTCTAGAGGGCACTGTATCATGGCTGACCCTGTGCTCTGACCCCAGTTACGCTGGGATATGCGAAGGAGGAATTTCACTGTGCTGTAATGTATATGTGACAAATAAAAGCTTAACTTAACAAAAGTTTATATGCACAAACATTTCTGTCTCTTGAAACAGTTGATTCAAAAAATTTATGAAAAAAATTCTAATTTATCAGCTATTACAATTAGGAGTCAGTAGAAGTGCACTTGTGGTTATCA
>JAOTRS010000035.1:7872671-7890594 GCA_028565755.1 Dinotopterus cunningtoni
CTGAATTCTGCCTAGTTATTAACAAAAATGTCCAGTAGAAACTTTTCTGATGGCAGTTTTTAAAAGCAGTAAGCAGCAGGATAGGAGGTGTCACTAATTTTTTTTTAAAAAAGAAAAAAAATGCATTTACAAGTAATTATACACGTAATATCCGATACTTTCCCTGTCCATGTATCCCAGCCCTTTAAGCAACTATTGCAGTAAATTGGCAACTGTCATTTAAACATTACTAATGTCAGCCATATTTTTTGTGTTGCCTCGCTGCCAGTGTGAATGCAGGTTTATGACTTGGAGTAAATATGTTTTCTTGTTTTCATAACAAGCGTGCAGGAAATTCTTGTTAGTTGTAATTGCACCAGATTGAAATACTGGACTATTCCGCTAAATTCCTATTCAAAGACAATAACAATAAGTCCTACTGAAATAATACTGCAATAGCTATAAATGACTTAATATCATTCTAATCTTTGATATCTGAGAGGATGGTACATGTCTATTGCATAAGATTTCAGTATTTTGTTTGCCTGCTGAAGGCAGTAATTCCTGATTTACTTCCTGATTTAGTTTTTACTTCTGTATCTTGTCTGTTATATGTCTGTTGTGCTGTTATTCATACCCTGCAACGTTTTCATTCAGATGACGGCCTATGGGGCATTCCTGCACAAAGGCGCATTCTGCAGAAACTACTTCAACCTGCTGGATTTGCTAGTTGTTGGAGTGTCTTTGGTGTCTTTTGGGATACAGTACGTACCGTACAGCCCAGAGAGAATAACACAGTTATAATGCAACATAACAGCAATATTATAGCCAGTTGCATTTTACATTTTACATTGCAAAAACTAATCCGTGTGACTAGTCTCTTGCAAAATATTTTTGAATCCATTTCATACCTTTACTAAATTATGCATTTTAACTACGTATATCATGAAAGTCGAATAGAAGGGTTTATTGTAAATTGTGTGTGTTCACAGGTCCTCAGCCATCTCTGTGGTAAAGATTCTAAGAGTGCTGCGAGTGCTTCGTCCTCTTAGAGCCATCAACAGGGCCAAAGGATTGAAAGTAAGACTAGTGCTCAGTTTGTAAAAACTGAAATTGATAGGGATGTTAATCACCAGTCACCACCAGTACGATGTTATTTGATTTATATTGCAAATCTGTTAGTATCACAATACTATATATATCCTGATTCTATATAATTTTGTTCCACATTTTTTTTACAATTCTAAGCAAATTTAGCAATGAAATTGCTCCTACCACACAGGATGCTGTGTTGCATGCCAGTGTGTAAATAGGTTAGACTGCCACCTGTAGGATTATGGAGGAAGGTCAACCTCAAATGCACACATACTGTATATAAATAAAAAAATAATTTTCAAAAATCGATTTTGGAGTCAGTGTAGAAACATGAATTACATTACATGAATTACCACACAAAAGAGTCCTTCTACATAACTGAATCGATTTTTTTCCTCAACTCTAGAAAAATAGTGCCTAGTTGTTTAGTACGTGTCAGCTTTAAAATACTCATGTCTTATTAGATCTGTCTATAAGTACTTGTGTGTTATTATATAAGTATAAAGCTTGTTAACTGTAATTAACATGCCTAATGCCCCACTGACTTTAATTGACTTCTATTAAGTGTACGCAGTGTAATAAATCTGATTAGTACAGTAATAGTTTAAAATACCTTTTCTGTATGCTGCATGTTAATGAGATCATTATAGCATTAAGAAAGTCGAACTCACTGCAGACGTTTGATAAACCCAATGCACATCAAAGGTATCGAAAGTAATATTTGTTGTGTTAAATTAGTTATTTAGATTTGTTCATTTAGTCATTTTGTTGATTGTGTCAATGTCTAAAATAGACATTAATCAGCTCAAGCAATATAACATAGCAAAGAATTGTTGCAAGCTTGTCTTATTTTATATAATGCTTGTACAGTATGTGCATGTTTAGTAAAATAATAGTTATTCATGATTAGCCGACGCTGACTTCTGTTGAATGCATTGAAATGTTGGAAACTCCTTGGAATGCTGGAAAAACAACATTAACACACGGACATACTTATTTAGAAAACCTGATTATAATTTACGAAACTCAATTTTCCTGGAGATCTGCCTGTTAACAGGGTTTTTTTTTTTTAGTAAGTGTGTATGTTCTTTTTATGATAAAGATCGGGTAAATCAGCACAACATTAACCAATGTTATTTTGCCATTTTTTGTATTTTGAGCTACTGTTTGTGTGTTTTGAGACTACTCTATATTCTGTTTACTTGTTATTAGTAGTATTAATTTGAGAAAAACCTAATTTTTTCATTATTCTTGTCATCTCTACTGAAATTAAGTCCAAATTGTGTGTCACTGATGTCATTCCATATTCATATAAAAGGTCTGAACTTTAATTTCATATAACTTGCTTTTTGTAGCACGTTGTGCAGTGTGTGTTTGTGGCCATCCGAACCATCGGCAACATCATGATCGTCACCACTCTGCTACAGTTCATGTTTGCCTGTATTGGGGTGCAGCTGTTCAAGGTATGTTTTTATTTCTTATGTCTCAAAGACTTTTGCACAGTAAAGTATCCAACTGCTGAACTGAAGAGTAACGCACAGTATCCGCTTTCTCTAGGGAAAGTTTTACCGCTGTACAGATGATGCCAAGTCGAGTGAGGAAGAATGCAAGTGAGTCTTGAGAGTATAATTACACTCAGTATAAGTATTTGGACAGTGACACAATTTAGCCTCTGTACGCCACCATTGTGGATTTGAAATGGAGCAGATCTGGTGTGATTGAAGGATAGACTTTCAGGTTTAGTTCCATGCATTTAACAAAAAAAATTGGAGTAAGTGATTATGAATTACAGCCATTTTTACATATTCCCTCCATTTTTACAGGCTCAAAAGTCATTGGGCAAGCTAACATAACTAGAAATATAAACGATATATTTTATTTTAAATACTTGTATCAAAATCAAGAAGTTTTCTTCCTTGAGTTACTTTGCCGGGGAATTACTGCAGCCACCTTGTGTTGCTGCTTTTTGTGAGTCTTTCTGCTTTCAGTTTTGCTTTTTTCTTACTGAAAAGCATATGAGGTCACTCCTGAACTTGGATCATGTAAGAGCATTAGCCTTATAGGAATAGTTCAGGTTTTGAAGTCTGTCTTGAGTCAAAATTAAGGTGCTTATAAGTACATTACCATAGATCTTGGTCATTTATGAATGTTCCTGCTTTGCACACCACTGATATAAAGCTTCTGCAGTCTGACTGAGCTAAAGCAAGTATCTTTCAAAGTTAAAGTGTATTTAGTACAAATGTAACTTTTCTTTTCCCATAAATTGCTGTATGGCTAACTGTAACTAGCCTTATGGCTACTGGGAACCATATGAGTTTCAGCTGAATTTTGGAATGCATTTTTGCACAGAGTGAGGGTTGTGGAATTTGAACCCCTTTGCTTAAGTTGTACTCACATTCTAGGCGACACACTCCATGGTTAATGTTCAGAGCAGGAAAATTGATAACAGCCGAGACCTGTAGTAATGTACTTATACTTGCAAGACAGACTTGAAAAAATCCAAACTATCCCTTTAAAACGCTCTTATGCAGCTTTTGCAGGAGGATTTTAAATCATTATCCATTTTTCCATGAAGTGCCATCCTGTTACTTTCACAGCATTTCATTCAATTCTAGGTCTATACATTTCAGTATTCATCCTGTTTCTTGTATCAGGAGTCAGATGACTCTGTTCTACTGACTGTCATACATGCCCATGCTATATGCTAACACATTTACCATGTTTAACAGATGATATGGTACAGTATGCTTTGGATTAAAAGCCCTTCCTTTCCTTCTCCACACTCTTCTCTTCCCATCATTCTTGGTTACATAAGTCCAAAAAAATCTTGTTTCAGAATTGAGCAGGCTATATTAAAGTACATAATGGCATCTCTTAATCATAGACTTTGGCAGTGATATGGTACGCCTACCCCTTCAAGAGTTTTCTTGACTTGGCCACATGTTGTTAAAGGGGTGTATTCTTTCTCAAGGAATGAATTCACCTGCTTTGATTGTCTTTCATGGTCTTCCTGGGCTTATGGTGTTGCTGAGCTCACCATTCCTTCTCCTATAGGCCTGTTTTTTTTTTTTTTTACCTGTTTGGACCATATAGTGAGACCATGAACAGCTACCAAATGCACATAAATATACCCTTCTTGGGATATATCCACTTGGGACACAAATCAGTATACGCATACAGTACAGTAGATAACATCCAACAGCTTTTTTACACAGGTCACAGTGCACAGGTTGGTAGAGTAACTCTTCTTCTATACTGTACAACAGTACTACTAAACATAATCTCCATCAAAAGCGATGTATTTGCGCCATTGTTAAACTTAACTCTCAAATCCTCTTTGAAAGTCCTCTTCGTCGCAGTTGATGGTCTCCTACTGTGTAGTTTGTTTTTATTTCTGGTTTCTCATTATTTAAACTTCTCCAGCTATCCATCTTTGTAAATATTGTGTAGTGCAGTGCTACCCCTATCCCTATACTTTCTAACCCTATACTTTCCTTTCTACAGGGGGACATACATACTGTATAGTATTGGTGACAATGCATTGCCACAAGTGCGGGAGAGGAAGTGGTCCAACAGTGACTTCAACTTTGACAACGTTCTAAATGCTATGATGGCTCTCTTCACTGTGTCAACTTTCGAAGGCTGGCCAGCGTAAGAGCACCTTCTGTCTGTAATCCATACACATACATACATTCATAGTGTCAAATATATAGTGAGCATTACCAAATACAGAAGATGTTTGGACTAGTTCATTTATTTTACTAACATGGTTATTTGTATGTTTTTATTTTCCCACAAGCCTTTTATACAAGGCTATAGATTCAAACCGAGAAAACATGGGGCCCATCTACAACAATCGTATCGAGATCTCCATCTTCTTCATTATCTACATCATCATCATTGCCTTCTTCATGATGAACATCTTTGTGGGTTTTGTCATCGTCACCTTTCAGGAGCAGGGAGAAAAGGAGTACAAGAATTGCGAGCTGGACAAAAACCAGGTCTGAAGACTGATCTGACTGTATCAAAACTTTCTTATCCTTTCCTTTAGTTCCACTTTTTCCTTTACTTTCCTTAATATCTTTTCCTCCTCTTTCATTTCCTTTCCTCATTTTTACTTTTCTTTTCTCTTTATCCTTTGCTTCCCTATTTTTTCTTTTGTCCACTCTTTTTTTCTTTCTTATTCTTTCCTTTCCTTTCTTTTCATTTCCTCTTCTGTCCTTTATCTCCCATTCCTATTTCCCTTTACTTTTCTTTACTTTCGTATCCTGTCCTCTTTGTCTGTCTCTTCCATTTTTCCCTTCTACAAATTGGAGTCGTTGTATGTGCAGGTATTTTTTGTACCTATTTTGTGTCTTTCTACCTCTGTCTCTTTCTCAACAGCGTCAGTGTGTGGAGTACGCTTTAAAAGCTCGTCCATTGCGGAGATATATTCCAAAGAACCACTACCAGTATAAGTTCTGGTATGTGGTAAATTCCACCGGTTTTGAATACGTCATGTTTATTCTCATCATCCTCAACACTCTCTGTCTGGCTGTACAGGTAAAGAGCGGTGTTTCTTAAACATGGTATCTCTTATGCAGAATTGTGAAATGAAATCCTGTTTTTAATTCTCCTGTAAATTAGATATGATTATTATGATGTTAATATTGTTTATAACTCCCTCATTGTTACTGTCTATACAGCACCATGGTCAGTCCCATCGCTTTAATTATGCTATGGACATTCTCAACATGATGTTCACAGGAGTCTTCACGGTGGAAATGATTCTTAAACTCATCGCTTTCAAACCCAGGGTATGATCCATGAACTTTTGTTTCAGAGACAGACCCACTTTTTACAATTACATGCTAGAGATTTCTTTCCTAGAACAGGATTTAAAAAATTTGAGGAGGTGTCTTGCTGTGCTACTGGAAGTATCCTTTCTTCCCAAATTCCAAAACTCCCCTTAGTTTTTTTTTTGTCCCAAGATCTGTTAAGTTAATCCCTCCATATTTATGCTCCTTCCACTCATCCCCCCCTCTCTCCTTTCCGGCTGGATGTTAATCCTCTTTGCCTAGGGTTATTTTGGCGATGCCTGGAATGTGTTTGATGCCCTGGTCGTGATTGGCAGCGTAGTACACATCATTCTGAGTCAGGTAGATGTGAGTATAGTCCCCCCCGCGTACCTCCACGCCTACCTCCCCCCCCAACCCCACTTCCCTAACCTTACTCTCATCCTTTTAACCCTCTCTCACTCTGGCCTTGTCAGTGTAGGACACAGGCCTTGTACTGTACTGTATATCACCTCTTTGTATACTGTTTAACCACCAGAGCGAACACCATAGATCCAGGTCACAATAGTGTCTAAATGTTTTTTTTTTTCAGTGCTGTGCTTCATAATTAGGGCTGATTTATCTATACTGTATCTATGGTAACCATGCTCTGCTTGGGGAGGCACTGTGTTTGCGAGAGTCTTAAACAGAATTTACATTTAGCCGTAATAAATAATGCAGCAGGTTTGAGGACCAAAGTATTGCACTGCTGTATGTACACAACCTCAGGGTGGTAGCAGTAATCCACATCACTTTGATGCATAGTTATCAATGATGCATAGTTACTTCTTATGCCATAAATTGAACAGAAGTAAAAACATTATTATGGCACTGTGCAAAAGTTTGGGCACTCTAAGAGTTTCAGAGTCTCAGATTCTTTTTACAAGGTTTCAGACCTTAATCAGCTCATTAGAGCTGATGCATGACAACAGCTGTCGTTGGTAAATGCCAGTTTCAAAGTTTTTACGGTGGTGGTGCACCGTTCCACAAGACCTTCATGGAAAAGTCAGCAGAAAAAAACCTTACCTGCACCCCCATCATAAAATCCAACGTCAGAAGTATGCAACAGAACATCTATAGAAGCCTGATGCGTTTTGGAAACAAGTGCTGTGGACTGATGAAGTTAAAATATAACTCTTTGGCCACAACCACAAAGGCATGTTTGGAGAAAAAAAGGAGCAGCATTTTATGAAAAGAACACCTAGCCAACTATTAAACATGGGAGTGGATGGAGGGAAGAATGGATTCCACTAAATACCAGCAAATTCTGGAAGCAAACAGAGCTGAAAAGAGGATGGCTTCTACAAACCACTATGGAATACCTCAAGAGATGCAAACTGAAGGTTTTGGAATGGCCATCACAGTCCCCTGATTTAAACATCATTGAAAATTTGTTGGTAGATCTTAAAAGAGCTGTGCATGCAAGACGACCAAAGAACATTACAGAACTAGAAGCCTTTTGCAAGGAAGAATGGGAGAAAATCCCAAGTACAAGAATTGAAAGACTTTTAGCTGGCTATAAAAAGCGTTTGCAAGCTGTGATATCTGCCAGAGGAGGTGTTACTAAGTACTGATTATGTACAGTAGGGTGCCAAAACCTTTGCACAGTGCCACAATAATGTTTTTATTTCTTATTTTTGTTCAATTTATGACATAAAAGTAACTATGCATCAATGTTTGCTGAAAATATTGTGCATTTTTGACATTTCCAAGAGAGATAGTGTTAACATCTTTTCAATTAAAAAAATCACCAAAATCTGTTATTCATTAAGGGGTGCCTAAACTTTTGCGCAAGACTGTGTAACTTTTTCCATAACATTCTTCTTGGCAGTGGCTTATGTAGAAATGTCAACATGTCCCTGTGATTAGACTATTACTATAGAAACGGTGTACAAAAACTACTAGTGTCAATATATAATATATTACTAGGTTAATTTATTACATCTGGCACTACACACTGTCTGACAGGCAGAAACTTCAATAGTACTGTGATATAAAGGAGATGAAATAATGTTATGTAGGGTTGCACATGCATTTTTCTTGTCTGAGTATGTTGAAAAATGCATCATGTCCTACATTAAAATTGCGTATTACAATTTAGCAACTCCCTAAAGCTGACATGTAGAAACACAGTGCTCCCTCCTCAATTCTGTTTCAATGGCTACACCATCATAACTATGGCCTTCTTTTCTGTTTTCTCTTTCTCCCTCTTTACACTTTCTTTCTTCTCCTGTCCCACATTTATTGTGTGGTTGGATGTGAGCAGCACTATTTTACTGATGCATGGAACACGTTTGATGCCTTAATTGTTGTTGGTAGCGTCGTTGACATTGCAATCACAGAGATCAATGTAAGTAGTGGTGCACCTGTTTGCTTAGCTTAATCCCTCTCCTGAGTGAAGGGTCTTGCAGCCTTTTCCTAGCAGACACTAGACTCACCATAATTAATTTAAAGAACTGATATAGGTTTTCACAATGCATGTACACCACATATAAAGAAAAAAAAAATGCTCCAGGATATCTGCAAGTCCCTACACACATAAACTCACAGATCTTATGTAGTAACATACCCATGCTTTGCACTGTTATGTTAAAATTATATATTTGCTACTTGCAAGTGTGTCATTTATAATGTATATCTGATGTCAGTATATGTTTATTAGTTTATTATAAACTTGTATATATAAACTGATCAGCCATAACAGTAACACCATTAACACGTCAACATTGATTATCAGTTATATGCAGCTGGTGATATAACTGATTGATTATCAGTTATATGCAGCCTTTTGTTCTAGAACAAAAGGCTAGCCTGTCTGGTCTGATCCCACAGAAAAGCCAATGCATCTCAAATCGCTGAAATATTTAGGGGTGGCCCCAGAACAACCTGTGCACTACAGCCTGCCGCTCATGGGGCCCAGCAGGCAAGGAGTCCAAGGGCTTCAAACTCCCCAGGCCACTGATCCGGCATCCAAACTCCCCAGATCCCAATCCTCAACAGTACAATACCCAGGCAGCACAAGGGGACCCTACACAATAATAGGCTTAATGTTGTGTATTGTATGGTCGATCGCTGATATATACAGTGCATCTCAAGAAAATTAATATTGTGGAAAGGTTTTTTTTTTTTTCTTAATTTAAGTTTGAGGCATGAAACTCACATATTCTATATTCATCACATGCCAAGTGAAGTCCTTCAAGCCCTGGAAATTATTTTATGGAAAGTTTTTGAATATTTTACCTTGATTTTAGTATTGTTTTACCTTGATTTTATTATTGTTGACGGAAAGGGAAAAGTAAGGTAGGAAACGGTGCACAAGCAATAGGGATGAGAGCAGCCTTAAGAAGATTGTCAAGCAAAGCTGATTCAAGAACTAGGGACAGTTTCAGAAGGGTTGGAGTAAGGTAGGAATCAGTGCATCAAAAGCCACCATGCACAGACATCTTCATGAAAGTAGCTACAAGTAGCATTCCTAGTCTCAAGTCACTGCTGAATCAGAGACAAGGTCAAAAGTATCTTATCTGAGGTGTAAAAGGACTGGATCATTGCTCAGGGGTACAAAGTTCTCTTTTCAGATGCAAGTAGATTTTGTGTTTCAATGTCCCAGAATGTAGAAGCAGAATAGAGAGGCACTGAATTCAAGTTGCTTGAAGTCTGGTGTGAAGTTTCCACAGTCAGTGATGACTTGGGGTGCCATGTCATCTCCCGGTGTTGGTCCACTGTGTTTTATTAAGTCCAAAATCAATGTAGCCATCTACAAGAAGATTTTAGAGCACTTCATGCTTCCCTCTGCGGACAACTTTCATGGAGATGCTGATTTTCTTTTGCAGCAGGACTTGTCCACTGTGCCAAAGCTTCCACTAACTGGTTTGCTGACCATGGTATTACTGTGCTTGATTGTCTAGTCATCTTGGCTGACCACAAACCTTTAGAGAATCTAGGGTGTATTGTCAACAGAAAGATGAGAAATACTCGACTCAACAATACAGATGAGCTCAAGGCTGCTATCAAAGCAATCTAGTCTTTATTAGTGCTTCAGCATTGCCACAGGCTGATCACCTCTGTGCTTTGTAACTCGTAGGAAATATTCTAATATTTTGAGATACTGTATTTTTGATACATATATTTTAAATCATAATCATTGATAATAAAATAAAAAAGGCTTAAAATATTTTTGTTGACCTGTAATGAATCTAGAAAATGTGCATGATACATTACAAAAAAAAAAAATTCCACAATATTAATTTTTTTTGAGATGCGTTCTCTCTTTTTTTCTCTGAATATATATGTATGTATGTATGTATATATGTACGTATACTACATTTGAGTGCAAAATTTGCCAAACCTATATAACAAAATGAAAAAACAGCTATGTTTTATGTCTATAGCAACAAGACATACTGCTAGATTTGACTATCACATGTAATTGTCACAAACCAGTGAGACTCACTGCGCTCTTCACAGGCTTAAATCCATTCCGCAATTTCCCCTCCTGCACGCTCCGCTCTCAATCACGGCACACCTGTATCTGATCAGGTAATCCCTCGGCTTTATAAGCACGCCAAGGACGTCACTCAGCGCCGCAGTGTCTCGCTCGTGTGCCCCGTACTTCCCTTAATAATTTGTCCTGTGTAATCTCGCCCCTTGCCGACCCCTGCTTACTCTTTGGAGTTTCCTTTTGTCTTCGCCCCTTGTTATCTCGCTTGCTTTCGGACAAATCTTTGTGTATGACCCTCACGGCTGGATCTCCATGTCGCTCCTCGGCTGCACTCGCGCCGTCCGCAAACACGCCGTGTGCGCACACTTCCGCCTTTGCGGTGAAACGCTCACACCATTCGCCAGCCTCCTATGCCTCAACAAAGGCAAATTGAAAGTCTTAAGTCTTTCCTCTCAGTTCGCGCGGCGAACCAGCACCGGGAAAAGACACAGCCCCAGCTGCTCCCATAGATATGGGAGCACGCTCTACTTTCGGGTTTGCGGAGGATTCCCCGACATCATCGCCTGCCCCCTCATTGCGTCCCAGGGTATTCCCCTGCTCTTTCCTAGACCACACACACCCTTGCTGTGCCACCTTGACGCTTCCACTGAGGAGATGAGAAGAGTATTTGACCGCTCCCATGTTGGGAGGGAGGCTGCCAGAAAAACACTGAAGTTGCCAGGGCCCCGATCTGCTTATGACTACTCCATTGAGTTCTGAACCCTGGCAGTCACCACTCAGTGGGACACCCAGGCCCTATATGACACCTTCATGAACGGGCTCTCTGAGTCATTCTAGGATCAGCTGATTTCCCAGCACCTCCCCAAAGACTTGAACGGCCTGATGAATCTTGCGGGGCGGGTAGACTCACACCTTAGAAAGCGGGACACCACCCCCCGGACCAACCCCGGCTCAAAGCTGGCATCTCTCCCACTTGAACATGCCAGCCAACCCCCCGATCGAACCAATCCAGATCGGACAAACCCGGATCTCACCAGAGGAGCAACAGCACCACATTCAGGCAAGAGTATGCCTCTACTGTGACCAGGTCGGACATTTGCGCCCGCAGTGTCCGTTAAATGCAAGGCCCTCCCAGTGAACCTAGGCACACAGGAGGGGAGCGTTCAAGAGCTGCTGCCTAGAGGTTGTCCCATCCTTCCTGTTACAATCTTCCTCAGGAGGCAGGCCCATGTGGCTCAAGTCCTCGTCCACTCTGGGTCCGACCAGAAAATGATCAGCGCTATGAAAGTCATAAAACTACGCGTTCCCACTCTCCTTCTAAATGCTCCATTGTCTGTCCATGCCCTTGGAACGCCACTTCCGCCTATCACCCATCGAACCACTCCGGTCACCCTGAGGACCTCTGGCAATCACACAGAAGAAATCTTCATCATGAACAAGACTCAGTGTCAGCTGGTTCTTGGGCGCCCTTGGCTTATCCGCCACAACCCACACTGGAAAAACAACATCATTCTTGGATGGAGCCCTCTCTGCCTGGCCTCTTGCCTGAAGTCTGCTCTCTGCCCAACCTTAGCCTCAGCTGCCTGTGAGGAGTTCCCTGACCTCTCTAGGGTTCCGCATGATTATGTAGATCTCAAGGCCGTGTTCAGTCTCGGGCCATTTCTCACCCTCCTCATCATAAGGCCATCGTCACCCGCTGGGGCGGGCTTTTTCTTCGTGGCCAAGAAGGACAGCACCCTACGTTCCTGCATTGATTAAAAAGGGGTGAATGACATCACTGTCAAGAACCGCTACCCTCTTTGCCCAAGTTTTTACGAAATTAGACCTCCGCTGTGCTTATCACCTGGTCAAAATCAGAGAAGGGGATGAATGGAAGACCGCCTTCAACACTCCATATGGCCATTACGAGTATTTGGTCATGCCTTTTGGGTTGGCCAACACCCCAGCTGTGTTCCAAACGTCTTTGCCTTCGTATACTTCGATGACATCCTCATCTTCTCGCGCTCCTTGGATGAACGTAGGGCACGTAGGAATAAAGGCACGTTCGCCAGGTACTCCAGAGGCTCCTCAAGAATCAGCTCTTTGTCAAGGCTGAGAAGTGCGAGGTTCCACAGCAGCACGGTCTTCTTCCTGGGCTTCATCGTCACCCCATCTAAAATTCAGATGGACCTCGTCAAGCTGAAAGCCGTCACAGACTGGCTTGCCCCAACAACACGTAAGAAGCTTCAGCGCTTCCTGGGGTTTGCCAATTTCTACAGGTGGTTCATTCGCGACTGAACCCTTCCTTTCAGACCCTTCCTTTCAGTTTGTGGTCGAAGTAGATGCCTCAGAATCAGGAGTCTTATTGCAAAGGTTGCCCGAAGATAATAAACTGTACCCCTGTTGTTTCTTCTCCCACCGAATCTCATCTGCAGAGAGAAACTATGACATCAGTGACCGGGGACTACTGGCAGTTAAACTTGCCCTGGAGGACTGGAGGCATTGGCTTGAGGGTACCAAAACCCCTTTCCTGGTTTGGGCGGTTAACAAGAACCTGGAGTATCTTCGGAACAGGCAAACGCCTAAACTCCCGGCAAGCAAGGTGGTCCCTGTTTTTCTCACGTTTCAATTTCGCCCTGTCCTATCGCCCGGGATCTAAAAACACTCTCTCTCGTCAGTTTTTACCAGCCCATGATCCAGTACCCGATGCCACTATCTTTCTACCCCAATGCCTCAGGGGGATGGCACTACTAGATGTCGAGTCACGGGTCAAGAATGTGCTCCATCAGGCACCCGGCCCCCCTGCAGTGCCACCAGGCAAGCTCTTCGTCCCTGAGGCAGAACGGCCCCACGTACTGGAATGGGGACGTTCCAGACTGGCCTGCCACCGTGGCCAGGAGCAAGACCAGCAACAACCCCCCCGCTGGTTCCTTTAGGCCTCTCCCGATCCTTCACGGGCCCTGGTCCCACATTGCCGATGATTTTGTCACCGGACTCCCCGACTCTTGATCGCTTTTCCAAGGCTGCCCATTTTGTCCCCCTATCTGGCCTCCCTATGGCCAAAGAAACCGCCGAAATCTTAATCGTGCATGTTTTGTGGCTGCATGGACTCCCAACAGACATCACATCGGACCGGTGTCCCCAATTCACTGCCCAATTTTGGTCAGCCTTCTGCAAGCTGATCGGAGCTACCTCCAGCTTATCCTCGGGTTACCACCCTCAGACAAACAGCCAGGCGGAAAGGACCAATCAGGACCTCAAGACGGCCATCCGGTGCATGACCTCTAGGGATACCCATTCCTGGAGCCAGATGCTACCATGGATTGAGTATGCCCACAATTCCTTGTCCACATCTGCCACGGGTCTTTCTCCCTTCCAATGTTGCCTTGGATACCTCCTCTGTTTCCTCTCAGTAAGTGGGGGTCTCGGTCCTCTCCGCCCAAGCCTTCATTCGCAAAAGACAATGCAAGGTCTAGCATCCGACGAGCCATTTCGGCCTTCAAGTCACTCCAGGGCACTGCCATACCGCGTGGGCCAAAGTGTTATGTTGTCATCTCACTACATTCCCCTCAAGACAACCTCCCGCAAGCTGTCTCCCAGGTTCATTGGTCTATTCACTATCACCAAAATCATCAACCCCTATACCTTCAGACTTCTTCTGCCATCCACCATGCGCCGGATAAATCCCTCCTTCCATGTTTCCCAAATAAAACCTTTGGTCTCATGCCCACTGAATAGAACCACCCGCCCACCTCCTGACGACGAGGCAGAGGCCTCGAATACCTGGTAGATTGGGAGGGTTACAGCCCAGAGGAAAGAAGCTGGATCCCCTCTAGATTCATTGTGGACCCGGCCCTTATTGACGATTTCCACTGACGACACCCCAATGCACCAGCCAGGGGGGATAGTGTCACGAGCCAGCGAGACTCACTGAGCTCTTCACAGGCTTAAATCCATTCCGGAATTTTCCCCTGCACGCTCCGCTCTCAATCACGGCACAATTGTATCTGATCAGGTAATCAACCCCTTGGCTTTATAAGCACGCCAAGGACGTTACTCAGCGCCGTAGTGTCTCGCTTGTGTGCCCCCTACTTCCCTTAATAATTTGTCCCGCGTAATCTCGCCCGTTGCTGACCCCTGCTTACTCTTTGGATTTTTCTCTCGTTTTTTGCCCCTGGTTATCTCACCTGCTTTCGGACTGATCTTTGTGTAGGACCCTGACTGTGTTTTGGATATTGGCTTTGGACTTGCGCCTCCAGATTTGTTTGTTCTCACGGCTGGATCTCCGTTTATCGACACTCACCTGGCTAACCACGCTAATTTCTCCCCGTCGCTCCTCGACTGCAGTCGCACCCCCACGCCATGTGCGCACACTTGCGTCACACTCATTGCGTCACAGGGTATTCCCCTGCTCTTTCCTAGACCGCACACACACACACACACACACGCACGCACATACACACACACACACACACACACACACACACACACACACACACCCTGCTCTTCAAGCCCCTGTTCATTTAACCCTGCTGCATTCAATAAAATCTGTTTATCTGTTTCTGCTATTGGGTCTTTCCTCTTTCCACGCTTGCCCATGACAGTAACAAAAACCTGAACTTGTTAACATTGTGGTCACAAGTAATGAAATTGTCAAATATTTGTTTACTTTTTAAAATATCAAGATGTGTTAATGTAATATAAATATCTTATAGTTTTTCCCCAACATAGTCTTTTCCTACCCATCAGCTAGCCTATCATATAACCGCTGCCAGAATGAATCCGTTCTGCTGCATGCTTTCAAATATCTAATGAGGCTAAAATACAGGGCAGCATGTTTTAAATAGTTAAAATTTTTTTGAATTGTCAATTGAAAAATATTTTACCCTTTAAATTTTTTTCATTAAAAATTTATATTTTTACCATTAAAAAAAAATAACATTTAAAATATAATTGTATCATTTAAAAACACAGGTGCTGCAAATTTTGCACTCAACTGTACAACTGTAGCTACATAAAAACAATCAAGTTTTAAAAGAATAAAATCTTCATCAGACATCAGGCATGTTAAGCTAAGGGAATAGAGTATGTTTTATTTTTATAGTGTGCCTGTATTCCACATGTTAAATTTAATACTAAATTACTTTCTGTAATTATTACTAGTTATTCAATACTGAATTATGAATGAGAAAGAATTGTGCAGGGAGATTTTAACTTTAGTACTTTGGTTGTAAAGCAATCCGAGCCTCCATTAATGGCAGTGGAGCGAGGGGTAAGAAGCCCCGTACCTCCGTTGTTGGTGCTACATTTCAAAGGACTACTTCATTCAGCAATGCTAGATATAGCTATGAAAGGATGAAAGCTAACAGAGCCATTTACAATAGCATGAATGTTAATAAGTTAAGCTCTTACTAACTTTCATTCATCTTTATTTAGGTGTCATTCAGTGATAGCGTTTTGAGTGAAGTTTTCTGTTATACCTTTTTTTATAGTTAATTTTATTATTATTATTATTAATATTATTATCATTTTGAGAGTCTCTGGAGACTTCGTAAACATACATTTTTATTTCTTGATAAGAATTTTATTTTTGATGAGAATAATGCCTGAGTGGTCTGAACTGCAGAATGCATGCTTCAAATTAAGCTAACTAAGGCATGAATAGCCATACTGTAGCTGATGCATGAGAATTGGATTTCGTTTGAAGTCCATTCAGTAGTGGATGTGGACGATATCTTCTGCATGCATCACTGTTTGAAATATTTCAGAAGTAGAATTGCAAGCAGACTCGCTTTATAAGTAATTCACAAAACTCCCTTGTTGGATAATGGGATTTGTATGTCTAAAGTGGACGGCCAAGTGCATTTATGACATGCAATTCCCATAACCATTTCAACTTTATCATTCTCTGATAAAGTTTTTTTTTTGTGCCTTTTTTTTGTCTTTTACATTCTCTCCCTTTGTTTTGATTATAGAACACAGAGGATACAGGACGAATTTCAATCACCTTCTTTCGTCTGTTTCGAGTCATGCGTTTGGTCAAGCTCTTGAGCAGAGGAGAGGGCATTCGGACACTACTCTGGACTTTCATTAAGTCATTTCAGGTGTGCTTTAGTGTTCCTCATCCGCCAGCTCATCACAAACAAGAATAGTGATGGTCAATGGATATAATTTACATTTCTGATTATTTCCTTTCTACCTCTCCCCTGTTTTTCCCTCAGGCTCTGCCGTATGTCGCTTTGCTGATAGCCATGCTCTTCTTCATCTATGCAGTAATCGGAATGCAGGTTAAAAATGTTTTTGTTTTGGTAATTGTATAAATGCATTGACAGTGTACAGTATGAGGTACTTGTAAAGATCAATATACTTTAGTGTTGAATCTGACAGATTTGTAATTGATATGTGTTGCTTGTGATTTAGGTGTTTGGGAAGATTGCGATGGTGGATGAGACTCAGATTAATCGCAACAACAACTTCCAGACTTTTCCCCAAGCTGTACTCCTGCTTTTTAGGTATAAACCCAATCAGAATGTTCATGCACGTACAAGTTGGCAGTATTTCCAGGTGGATAATGATTAACAGTGGAGGTTATTCATTCGAAGTACATTGGAACCTTGGATTACAAGCATAATTCGTTCTGGAAGTGGACTTATATTTCAAAATACTCGTAAGCCAAATTGTTTTTTGTCCATAAGAAATAATGGAGACTCAAATTATTCGTTCCACAGCCCCAAAAAATAAATACATAAAAATAATTAACACAAAATATAAAGTAAAAATAAAAAAAAGTGTTTTTGTTTGTGCGCGCAGACGCTGTGTATGTGTGTGTGTATGTGTGTGTAAGTGTGTGAAGCTAAAGTAAGGAGCCCCTCCCCTTTCCCCCTTCTTGTCTTACACAGTTACCCTTCTTTCACTATTTTCACCCACATGCGCACATACAACGGAAACACTGTTTTATTGGAAGAATTAACGAAAAATCTCTCTAATGACACTCGATTGAGCGACACACTAACGGAATCACTGCTGTAAAGTAAAAATAAAACAAATTAATCTGAACTTTACCTTTGGTATCGCGACAGAGCAGTGTTTCTGTGTAGAGCAGAGAGAAAGAGTGTGTGTGTCTGTGAAGGCGAAAGTAGGACGGGGTCTGTGTGTGTGTGTGTGTGTGTGTGTGTGTGTGTGTGTGTGTGTGTGTGTGTGTTTGTGTGGAATGGTGTCCAATGACGTGCGCGCACACAGACACAAAGAGCCAGGCTGATACAAATAGAGAAAATTAATCTTTAACCTTTCTAATGAGACTTGCTTTTGCTTTACACGCGCATTGTACACACACACACATACAGACACACAATATAAAATATGTTTTACACAGAAAAGAATCGCGACAGAGCAGTGTTTCTGTGTAGAGCAGAGAGAAAGAGTGTGTCTGTGAAGGTGAAAGTAGGAGCAGCAGGCAAAGATCAGGCTAAGCCCTGAGCAGGGAGAGAAAATGGATTTCTAACGTCTCTAATGAGACTTGCTTTTGCTTTACACACGCGCTATACACACACGCATACAGACACAAAATAAAATATGTTTTACACACACACACGTGGTCACAGTGTTATAGTAAACAGTA